>JARHVA010004050.1:1090000-1392500 GCA_037957365.1 Torreya grandis | reverse complement strand
AGTAAAATGGCATCAAAATACCCTAAGGACATGTGTGAACAAGACTTCCATTCCACATTAATAAATTCATATGAAAGAGATACAAGAGACATAATACTTATTTTTGCCTTACCAAATTAGGGTGTGTACAACTCGCATAACTATGAATTGATGTACTTCAAACTATGTGTTTTGATAGTTGTAATTATTTACAAATGCAAAGTTAAATATATAAAATGAAATATGACCAAGAACATAAATATAATCATTTATTCTTTGTGTCTATAATTGGAAAACATGTAATCTAACACATGATATCAAATATCATACCTATCTTTGATAAATATATGTAAAATAATCCAAGAGATATCATTCTCAAGGTGCATATATTATATTGTATTTATCACATAAGTGGACTAGACATGTTGAGAATGATATATATAAACATATTTTACATAGATTTATCTAAGATAGGTATGCTAGTAGCATCTATGCATATTGAATATTTATTTATCCTTTAAGTAAATGAAATTTGTCATAAGTACATGAAATTATTTACCCTCTAAGATTTTCAATCTCTATTGATCAACTTTTTGCTTGGAAAGTTATTTTCCGTTTTTCATCTTTTCATAGCAGTCATATGTAAATGGCACTAATATTATTAATCCTTCCAATGAATTTACATGGGATATAGAAAAAATGTTAATCATGTTCTTTCTCTTTGACCTATATCAATTTTGTATTTTGAAATAGTCAAACCTTGTGATTTGTGCATTATTAATGCCCAATCAAATTATAAGGGTAGTTAGTATGTGTGTCCCCTATCTATTGATTCATTTGGAATTCTATATGGAGTTTAATCTTCAAATGGTATTCCTAAGTAACCATCAAACTCAACCAAAACATATGAAAATGGTTCTAGTGGAACACTCCCATGTTTGTATAGTTCCTACTTTTATCTAAAGATTGGAAGTTAAAATGACCCTTACATCGATAATAATTAATAATTCCACATCAAGTTCATCATTTGGACCTCTTTTTGGTGCATTACTACTTCCTACTTTGGTTCCAATGCTATGTTCAACATGTCTTTTCAATGAATACAATTTTCTTCTATTTTGGTTATGCACATTATCATTTTTGGAAAGAAAATGAATATAATTATCAAACTCTTCATTGGTGGTTTTATCTATTCAAACAATAGTTTTTGTCATCAATAAATTCCAATCACTAATTTATGGATTTATATATCTCATATTTACCAAAAGTCAATGAAAAATTTGTTGGTAATCACTTTCTCCTCCTTGTCTAAATATATTATCCAAAGTAACAACTATTTTGAATTATTCCCATAATAGTTTTCCATGTATTTTACTATCATATGGTGGTATATATGTAACAAGATGAAGCTAACTAAAATATTCAACCAAAATCATAGATATACCACAAAACTCATGTTTACATTTCAAAAATTTCTTGACAAAGTCTAGATTCTATGTTTTGTAGCAAATTTTGGTCAATGAAGCTCATTTCATCAATCATTGTGTATTTTATGTGGCAGATATACTCTTGGAAAGTGGTACATTTTCTACTTGTAATTCAACAAAATCTATGATTGGGATGTAAAGTTATGCATGTGTATTTGAGGCACCAATATTGAATGTTGAACCTCTAGTTAGTGTAGGTAATAGAAGTGGATAACACTCAAGGAATGTTGCATCTTTAAGATCTTGAAGAATGGAACCAATTAGTCACGATTTTCCTATTCCTATTATTCCTTAGAATATCATGTATAATGGCAAAGGATTTTGACCTCCATGATAATGTGTCCTAACAATACTAAGTGATTTTTTTTGTTTAATTCCCAAGGTTTCATAATTAATATTTGGTGTTATATCGTCATCTATAAAAAAACCCATTATCTTTCATGGTGGAATTTTATCACTTTATTTATGTATTCTTCACCTAGATATTTATTATGCCATAATGTTTGTCTATCAATATATATTCTTCCTAACATATATATCTCACTATATTCCATAACTTGGCCACATTGTATCCTAGACATGATGTCCCACTCATGTTCCACTATGTTTTGTTGAATTGGTTGATTATCCTCTTCTTCAAAATCATCATAAATTTCAACATCTTATAAAATTATTGTTCTCTTGATATGCCAGTAATTATAATTGAACAAAACTTGATTTACATTTTTTTCTTCATCATCAATTCCAATATCTCTTTGTATATCATGAAATAGATTGTAAAGTAATACATTTTACCAATAAAAATCAATCCATTTATTTTATTCACATTTAGGGATGAAGTAAAACTTTGGGAATAATCTCACAATAGTTCTGGTACTTCTCACCTTGCATTTGTTATCTTTTTTCTCCTCAGATTATAGAAATAATGCTAAGCACGTTCATCAATGATATTAAACATGCATAAATGTAATGAAAACAAGAAATAATATTACTTCTCAATGTACAAAACATAAATGAGACAAGAATTTTAAAATGTAAAAATGAGCATATTATATAAAAACTCATGTGATTTTATAATAAGGCTTGTCCCCAAAATCTCCATAATAATAATTTAGAAGCAAGAGCAAATTGAGAGGAGATGGAACCATGAGAAGATAGTGAGGAAATGAGGAGAAGAAAGGCTATTTTATAGAGCTAAAAAATAATAAAAATGCTTAAGAAGTTAACTATGTAGTCATTCATGTGTTGTTGTCTACTAGGTCAGTGTTTGATTTGTTTGAGTATACAAAGAAGTGAGGAAAGATGACTACCCAAATAGAAAGTAAATAACCCAATCATAGGAATTGTGGCTAGGAATAGGGTTTCACCTCCACCTCATAGAAACTACAAAATACCTATCAAGAAATGGTACAAGCACTACATCGTCCATATCTATAGAGTAGAAGTGGAATGGGGTTACTTGTGGCCTATTTCCTTAGAAAGTGAAGGGAGGTTTGTGTCATGTGGAAGAAACAAATTTAAATGCGAGTAACTCTAAATCCAATAAATGGATTAGAGAGGTGAGTGACACCTCATAAAGGTAGGAATATAATTCATTTACAAATATAATAAATTTACATATAACTAAGATTTAGGATAAGTCTATAGACCTAGTAAGAACCCAAATTAATATTAATTCTCCAACACTCCCCCTTAAGCTTAATTTAGGGCTATAAAATTGGAGAGAACCTTTTACAAACAAATAAGATAGTTAAAATTACATAATACTCTCCATTAATAGAAACTTCCTTAAAGAGGAATTACCAATGTTTAGATAGAAAAAAGAGGAGAAGGTGCCTCTAAAGGTCACAAGGAAGAAACTGTAATCACTAAGAATCTTCAAGAATCCTCTTTGGATAATGTGGTTGATATGTAATAGAAAAAATACCATAAAGAAGATGTAATGATTCAAAAACTTGTAAAACAAGCAAGATAACACCAATCTTTCAAGTTAAGTAACTAATATCACAAAAATACAATCAACATACGTAATATAATAAAAGTAGATGTACAACTAAGTAAATTAGAGGAAAGATAAATTCCATCATAAAGTGCATAAACTTGGATGAAAAAAATTTAGTCACAAAAGATATAAATAAAACATATATTATTTGCAACAAAAGGTAGGGAATTTATACAAGATTTGAGTATCAAAATAGAAACAAAGAAGATGTGTCACTTGTAGAAGATATTCTTCATGTAGGATTAGAATAATTATCAAAAGAAGACATATCAAAGTCTTTAGTATATTCATTTTCTTTAGGAATCCAAATAGTTTTACCCTTAGAGATAGAAGATTTAGTCATTTTCCAATAATACAAAGTGTCGTACATGGATTTACCATAAGATTTGCATGGGTGTAATTTCCAACATTTAGATATATAATTCCCATGTTTTCCACAATACGCATAAATTTTATCATTTTTAACCAAAGCATAAGCATAAGAAATAATATAATTGAAATAAGTTTCATGATAAGTCCTTCAATGAGGAGGATAATATGATTTTTAATTTGCATTTAAAATATTTGAATCATCAAAACCAAGACCTTTACTATGATCATTCAATTCAAACAAAATTGATGTAGTAATACCATTTTCACATATACCAAGGTCACTATCAACATATCCCATGGATTGCATAATGTTAAAACTAGGGTTAGAACCATCATGTAAGATGTTTTTTAGGAGGTGAAATGATGACATTAGAATTTTGTGCATGTTCAAAAGATGTTAATTGAGTAGTAAGAGATTAAAATGGTGTTTTCATTTCATATAATTTCACATCATGCGAGTTTTGTAATAATGCAATAATCTTAATGTAATATTTAAGTTGACATTTTAATGAAATAATATCATTATCTTGGTTAATATTATTTTTATCTAAAAACATTAATCAAAGCATAATAATGTTTCTGTGTTTACGTCATTTTGAAGTATTTGTGATAAAATGAATTTCATTATATAAAAATTGAAATGATGATAAAAAATTATAATCTATCACATTAAGGCATAAATAATTATACCACTTTTAAATACCAAAAGGATAAAATAATTTAAAAGACTATATTTAAAAATTAAAGTTTTCAAACACATTAAGTTCCCCATGCGTCACATTTGTGTTTTATTTAAAATCATTCAAATTGATGGTGTTATATATATATATATATATATATATATATTACACCATCAATTTGAACAATTTTAAATAAAACACAAATGTGACTCATGGGGAAAAAACTTAATGTGTTTGAAAACTTTAATTCAAAAAGAATCAACTCCTAAAGAAAGACTAATGGCATGTATAATTTAACAAAAGTATTTTCAAAAACTTAAAAGAAGCGATATAAGTTCCAAAATCTGAATATCATAAACCAACCAAATCAAAAATTGACTTCTTTGATTGTTAAGTCCACATAAAAGCATATACCTTTATAAAAAAGGGAATGTTTTTAATTTGATAATAGAACTCTTGACATGTATACCATCAAAAATCTTATTTAAAACAAATATAGATTTGAATATTTTTCTTAAATATGACACTACATGTCAAAAGTCCTTTTTTTAAAAAAAAAAAATTATAAACAACCTTAAACTTTTCAGGAACAGAAAAAGGAAGATAAAATATAATACAAGTGACAGTTTAGATGGCACCCCTATAGCGTGAAACTTTAAAAAAGCAGAAAAGAGAGCCTTAATGTGAAAAAGGTTAGAGTTTTGATTTTTGAAAAAACTAAGTTCAGTTTAATGAAAAAATACATACTTATGAAGTTCTCACTTGGGTTGAAAAAAGTTTTGAAAAAATGTAATGTAAGTAAAGAGTTTTGAAAAAATGTAATGTAAGTAAAGGAAGCACAAAGTAGGGAAGAAAATAAACTCTTTTTATTGGAGCAGAGTTAGAGAGCCATTATTAAAGAATAACAAGCAGTTAATAAATGCCACAAACATAATCAAACTTACAAAAACTAAACCTAGAGTGAATGCATTGCTATGGTTAGTAGATAATAAGAAACATTGAGAGACAACAAGAGGAAAAAAATGTAATCTAGAATACAATGAACCAAGTTGGGTGACCCAGGTGAAGAAAAAGAAAAAAATGGATCATAATATCCAAATGTAGATCAGGATAATATAAGAATGAATCAAGATGGCTTAGGGGAAAGTGACAAATAATGTTGGGTATACAAACAAAACTTTAAAAAAGTCATGAAAACAATATAAAAAGACTTTGCAAAGAAGAAAAACTTCACGAAACAATGCCATGGGAGTCAAGTAGCAAGCCAAAATGGAGGAAATACATAGAAATATAAGTGAATAATCTTCCAAAATAAATTCAAAGCAAATATTACAACTTAATAAGAGATCCAAAGAAGGAGGGGCGATGCCATGAATAAATTGAGCTTGGTTTTAAAAACTATAAACAAAAATATATACAATTGTTTTTTATTTTTTTTTAAACAAAGAAAAAAATTAGAGAATAGAGCAGGGTAAAAGTTATGTTATTTGCATAAAAAACAAGTAAGCACAATTAAAGTAAAAAAGCCTACTTAAAGAGTGTAAGATAAACTAGAAACAATAGGCTAAAAAACTAGAAGAGCCACTTGTAAAACTAGATTATAACTTTAAAAATAGAAAGAGTGATGGATTTAGACAAAAGAGCAAGGGTGGAGCCCTTGAAAAAAAATCTAAAATTTCTTCCCAACCTGTACACTCAAAACAAATATCACAAATATGAACCTAGCTCTGATATCATATAGGAATTAGGCTAAGAAAGTTAATCAATGACATTAAATGTGCATAAACTGAAGAAAACAAGAAATAATATTACCTCTCAAGGTGTAAATAAAAAATGAGATTAGAACTTTAAAGTGGGAAACTGAATGTATCAAAGAGAAATCAACATGATATTATAAGAATGCTTATCACCAAAATATTCACAATTACAATTTAGAATCAAGAGCAAATTATGAACAGAGAAAACTATGAGTTTCTAATGAGAAAATGAGGAGAGGAAGGGCTCTTTTATAAAGCTAATGAAGAACAATGAGAGTTATAAGGAATCACATTATTATGTTACAATCTTCTTATGTGTGTGCCACTTGTGGCATATTCTCTTAGAAACTGAAAGGAGGTGTGTGCCATGTGGAAGAAGGAGAGTTACATGCAAGTAACTCTAAATCCAATAATTAGATTAGGGAGGTGAGTGACACCTCATAAAGGTAGGAATAAAATGCATTTAAAAATATAATAAGTACACACATAACTAAAACTTAAGATAAGCATATAAACTTAGGAAGGACTCAAATTAATATTAATTCTCCAACACTTTCCATGGAAAATGGGATGTTCTTGTATCCATCAATAATAGACTTTGTATGTTCTTCATGATCATCTTCATGTTTTTTGTCTACAAGTTTGAATAGTTGATGTGAAACATTCAAATTGATAAATACTCTACTAATCTTTTCTAACAAAAGATCCAACAACATGTGACATGTTTTGTGTGCCCCAATGTCTCTTTTAACATTTTTTTAGTTAGAAGTCTCATATATGCTCTTCCTGATAATTCATCTAGGTTTTCAATATTTAAAAGATGCATGGACATTTAATTATAAGTTTCATAACTCTTATCTTCTTTTGTTTCATACTTGGCAATGCATTTAACCATAACATGTTTGGATAGAACAAGTTACAAATATACGTTTGGTCTCCACAACAAAAATATATAGGTATGGAATTTGGTTCTTCATAATTAAGTTTAAAATGATCAATCAATCGATGGTAGTGCCTTTGAGATGCTTCATGATGAAGTTCTTGTTTGTGTTTTCTTTCTTCACGAGTCAATTCATTTGAAAGCATTTATCTGTGTAATCATGTTTTTAGTACATATTGCTCATCTTCAAATGTTTGTGCAAGGATGTTTTTCATCGTATCTACATGTTGTTTGTTTTTTGTATCTAGTTCTTCAACTATAAATTTAACTCTGTGTTCTTGAATTATTTTTTTTATCATTATCATTTCAACTTTTTCTCTATTGTTTTCTTTGTGCAACTATCATTTATTGTTGTCTTTGTCTGTGATATTGTCTTTAATATTCTCTCTATTTTTCTCTTTGATATTCTCTTCATTGTTTTTCATTTCCAAAAAATAATTTTGGTTGAGCCATATCTACATAAAAATAATAGGTTTCTAATTTGATTGCAATAACATATTTCATTTTATCATTGTAGGATATGAAATTTGATCAAATCATTTGTAAATGTAAGTCCACACCCAAACACTAAACAATATAACTTAGATAAAAAAATCAATATAAAACAATTATCTTAATATTTTTATATTTTACATGTATATAATAAATTAAGAAATAATATTCAAAATATAATAGATTTTGACATGTAAATTTATACTTAATTAGATTAAATTACATGGTGAAATAATGGTAGCTTAATATTTGGGTTACGTGATAGGATGATGCCACACTAATGAACACTAAAATAAAATATTGACATATCATTATTGAATTTTACATTTACCAAGCATGGATGTTATGATAAAAGGTTCATTTAAAATTACAATAAATGATTCAGTATTCTGTTAAATTTTAATTAGATGTGACAATAATACATCATCACAACTATCATATCGTTGTGGCTCCCTTTGAAAATTTAATGGACGCAACCCCAACTATGACGTAACCTTGACAAAGTATTTTTTTCATTTTGAAAGTTAATAATCCAAAAAATAAAATAAAATACAATTAAAAAATAACCCTATGATTCATAACTTAATCATGAATGTTTTAGAACTAAAAATTAATAGGGATTTATGTTTTGGAACCCTTGATAAAGGTATTTGCAGATTAAAATCCCTAGTCTATTAATGTTCTATTTTTTATGATTTGAAATGTTTATTATCTTAGACTATCCATGATTTTTGATATGTTTCTTAATTTGTAAAACATATAAAATTTACATTTGTTGCTCCTCCTCCTTTCCCCCCGCCTAAGTAGTAAATTTAGAATTTTATCTAAATTGTGTAGTATGCCATTTTACTTGTATTAATGTTTTGATGGAAGACTCAATTTAACAATTATTTGAAGACACATTTCACGTCAAATTAAATTCAGAAATATAAAATTATTAGCTTTATATTTATCTATTTGTTTAGCATTCTTGTCTTTTATGCATTTTATTTCCTTATTTCTCTAATGTGTTTATTTTTTGATTGATTTTAGTTATATTTAATTACATTTATATGTTTTGTAATTTTTATGAAAGGTTATGTCAGTTTATTTTTATTAAATATTATGTTGGTTTTTTTAATTTAAATATTTTTAATTTATATTAAAAAATAAATGTAGATGTTGTCTATTTTTCCTTACATGGGAATGACATCAAGCTCTGTCCCTCCCCATCTCCCATTGTATAATATCTCTCAACATAGTAATAGGATATATATGAATATAGTCTAATTAAAAACTCTTGTAATAATAAATTTCATTTTCACATCCTACTCATGTATCCAACTCACTAAAAATTAATAATGAACATAGCATCAAAAATCACATGTTTCATATGTCATTAAAACTTATTACACCTATAGCAACCTAGAAATTTATTTATACAAATGTATGGTAGGGAAATTATAGCCACAAAAATATAAAATTTGATATACATACAATGAAATGGCATGAGTTAATTCATGAATTCCAAAATAATAAATAATATTGTTTAGAAAATTACAACCTAGGTGTAGAAATTTTCATCATCCAATTCCTCCTAGGTTTCTCCGAATTCTTTCTTCTAAAACTCACCATAAACACCCCAAAAATGACATAGAAGTGACTATTAAAAACTATTTATTATATCTAGAAGACAAATATAAGGAACCCACCCTATTTCTTAAGTAACTATCAGCATTAAAACTAATTATGTATAAAAATGCTAAGTTTCATAAGCATGACTTTATTTTGTTTTGGAACTAGAGAGTATCCCTGAAATCTTATAGTTTTATGCCTACCATGTGTCTTGTAATTCATTATTTTCATTTTATAAACATTAGTCTTTACACAAACTATAATTCTTAAAGCTGTCATCGAGATAGCTATACTTATTCATAAATTGATAGATATTCATTGTTTAAAGCTCCTTGGAACTTCAACAACACATCTCTTTTCCCTATCATCTCCATCTTCTTAAAGAAAATAGGGAAAAATACTTATGGTATCTATATTAATAAAATATGATTAATTACATGTTTTCAAACATAGAATATCCAATTGCCTTGAAACATATTTTAAAATGGAAACTATGTGTAGGCATTTCATTACCTTCAAGGTAGGAACACATTTTTATGTAAGGAAGTACATCAAAAAGTGACTAAAATTCACATTAAAAATTGAAATATGAAGTTACATCTAATATCCCTTGACAATAGGTAGTGGCATATACTTTGATGACAAATTTGAAACTCATCTCACAATGTGCCAAACTATGAGCAAACTAAAATTGATTTTGGGAAGTCTTGTTGATTTTTTTCCATACGCTTGAGAAAAAAATAATGTTCATATTTGCTAACTAGAAAAGAGGAAATAAGTCCACAAGAGGTGTCAAATAGTAGAATGGCATTGTTGTTATTTACAGTGCCTTGTCAAGGTGCTTTCTATCTTTCTAATAGGAATATACCATTGTTAACTGGTAAAGGTTAGCAAGGAATGGTGACACCATGGATTTGTTGGACCTTTCACACCAAGATTATGGTCCATAGTACCATTTAAATCCATGTCATAATAATGTATATGTGTAAACATACAAGATAATGGAATTCCAATAATGTCATATTTCAACCACCTGAGTAACTAAATAATTATCTTCTTACTTTGAATATCTACAACATTGCCTTCATTATGCCTAAAAAATCACATAACATTTTCATAAATGGTAATAAAAAATAATTGGTTTACCATTTTAAAAGAACACAAAATAATCATGGATAAATTGAAAATCAAAATAGACATAGCCTTCCACTCTCTATTGGTTCCTAATATGTGTATTTTTTTAGATCGGTGCTTAGCTTTTGACCAGAGCTATAACCAGTTTTGGGGCATAAACCAGGGACCCAGTCCCCGAGAGAACTATATAAAAATTAATACTTTGATCACATTGAAACCATCAAGTAAAAGGTACCATTCAGCCTATAAATGCCCTCTGAGATTCAAACTTGGGTGGGGTTGAACACAACCAAACCACTTAACTATCCTTCTACATCTCCTTGGCTATTCTTAATATGTATATTATAATGATAATGTGATGGTATTTCTTTGTGTTAGCTATCTTCAAAAGACTTGCCAATTTCAATAGACAATGTTACCAATTTAAATTTTGGAAATTAATAAGAAAATGACTTCTATGGAACATAGAAGATTTAAAAATGGATTAGAACCCTATACACATACATGTATATTTATATGTATGTATATATGTATATATATGTATATGTACATATATATGTATATGTGTATGTACACACACACACACACACACACATACATATATATACGAAAGAAAAATATTCATGTATCTCATAGATGAAATTACATTTGATTTTATTTCAACATAATGTGAGTAAAAATGTTTTTTTGCATAAACACAGGGACATATAGTCTACATGATCCCTTTTAATTTATCATATCATGGCTAGCCAATAAAATGGAAATATAGTAAAGAAGCATGTTTATTTTAAACCTATAATCCACATATCAAATTTTTAACATGTTCTGGGGTCATGAGATATGGTAGATATGGTATCATTTGGAAAATAAGATGTTATTATGCATATAATAATGAAAAAGTCATTGATTAAGATCCTTTACATGGTGAGAACCTACAAACCAAAACAAACACATTATAAACCCAATGAAAAAGATAACAAAGGATTAATATAACCCTAAAGAGGAACATGATAATTTGTAAAAGAAAACAAAGATATAATAATAGTAATACATGGAATGATTTCATGAATCTTTAGATCTATGAGGGAATAATGTGTGTAATTAGTACAAGATTTAGAGGTTTTTATGTTTATTTTTAATTCAAACTACTAAATTTACATATTGCAAATATAAATTCATTGACAATTAAACTATCATATCAGTCCTAAGGGCATAAAGAAGAATCTTTCAACTTGTATAAAGGATTTCTATCCATCTTACCATAATCAAGGGTTTAATTTAATCATGTATTAAATTAATTTTGAGATGGATATAAATGTAATTATTATAGTAACCACATTTCAAACCCCTTCCTTCTATCTCTAAAACCCCTAAAATCACACCCAAAATAGGAAAAACACCACATATATCTCTTTTTGTTTCTATAATATCCACTAGAACCACACTGAACACAATAATTGCAATATCTCTCGATCTCTACACTCATACACCTATATCAAGATAAACCTTTATATATAAAAACCCACTAGGACCACAACCAACCCAATGAAAAACCTTCTCACCTTTAAAAATATTACTAGCTGTACACCCCATATGCACTAGGAAAAAAAACCAACATCTCGATTTTAGGTGCCCTACAACACATTAAACCATGAATAATTAACAATCCAAGATGGCTCACACATAAAAATTGGCTAATTACACATTATTATAATGACCTATTCGAAAGAAAAGCATATATACTAAGTAATTATGGGTTCCCCTTCATTCTTCCTTAGCTCTAATACTAAGTAGATCTAGTATTTACCAAATATATAAACAAAATAAACAAAATAAAATAGAGAGAAAATTTAGACCCTAAGTATTACATTTATTAGAACAAAAGTGCCAATAGATTAAAACCTTGACTGAGCACACAAGCATCACACTTGCATCTTACAATCAACAAGAGTTTCCTCAACCTTTAACCAAACTAGTTTTCATCTATACACCACCATTATAAAAACACAAAAAATAACATCCAAAAAACAAATCTAGACTAATTACTCTAGCCACCATCATTAGAGACACTACTACCTCCATAATGTGAAATTCCATTATAGCCTCCACTACCACTGCCATTCTAGTTTTTACCACCATAACATGATCAAATCTGTCATGACTGTAGCCTCCATAATCCACACCATTATGTATCCCTTCATAGCCACTGTCACTACCACCACTATAACCTCTACCACTGTGATAGCCACTTCCACCTTTATCACTACCTATTCTACCACTTCCTCTAGACTAATCATGATTGACAGTGGTGTTGTTTCCATCCAAATCACTTCCATTCATCCCCTTAATGGCATCTCTCATTGTCTGATCACTAGTATCTTCTAGTATCTTAGTCACTCACAACTAGCAAAACATTTTGAGATAAATTAAAACCCCATAAAAATACTATAAAATAACATATACAAAGTATAAAAGAATCCATGACTTCATCGTAGGTCCTGAAAGCATCTGAGGATCCTGTTAGTGATAGACCAGAGAGACCACCTATAAAATAATGGAATTCAACATCAGCAGATATCATTATTGAATCAAACCTTACAATTACAAATAATTGAAACTATTAAAACTTGATCTTGATGACATAAAAATAATTGAACAATATTTTGAAAAAACTATATACATTGGTTTAAGTAATTCAGAAACTTATAATTTTAGGCCCGCATGGTATTCAAACCATTTGGTGAGTTTAGACTCTTAGATTTAGTTTTTCAAGCTGTTGTTGAAAGATATTCACATTGATAGTGCCTTGAATATGAATTCATCTCAAAGATATCAAACAAATATACTAGGTCAAAGAAAAATAAATAAAATTACACACACTTATCAAGAGATGGGTTTGGAAATGAGCACCATTTGAATGAGAAGAAAGTGTTATGATGCATGGGAATATCTACCAAAACTAAATGCATGGGTGACATTTGTACAAAATATATGCATTGAATGGTCAGCAAAAACAAAAGTACGATGGGTGATAACATAGATCAAATGCAAATCAAGATTCTAATTGAGAATATTTATAGATTTTTGAAAGGATACACTATAATTTTAGAATATATTAAAATGTTGGATGTGCCAAGCATTTTAAAATTTATTGAATGCACATGATGCTAGAAGAATATATGTTTATTTAAATCAAATTTACTATGCATAGTTCTATTCCTAAATCAATAATTCAAGTGCACAAAAATTAACTATTTCAGGTGCATAGATGTGTGGTATCTACATCTTTGGTGAAATGTATAAAACTAAAATCAATCTTAATTCTCAAAAAAGGGAATGGATATAAATTATATTACTTGATAGTACTCACTATTGGTGATGAATTATTATTTAGCCTAAAAAATTCACTCTTTAATGACATTGTATGGATGCTTGGACATCTTTCTATATTCCATTATTTTTTATTAGAGTTCCTACAAAATCTAGACAACATCTTCCCATTCCCAACTATCAATAGAACTGAGAAGTGAAACATAAATTTATAAAATACTGTTGCTAACAAAATTAAACTATACTCCCCCCCCAAAAAAAATAAATAAAATAAATAAAATAAGATAAAAAATTCTCGCATCAATAAAATTCCATACCTAGGGGAAACCATGGATGTAGTATAACTACCCCATACAATATTATAAAGCTCTAATACCAAATTTTATTTTTGGTAAAACCAAACACAAGAATTAATATTATAAATTTACATTATATATTAATAGTCTTCTAAACACATATTTATAAATAAAAATATATAATAAACACAAAAATCTTCTTTGATCCCTACAATCACATCCTCATCTTTATTTTCAATCAACTATTTCTAAATCTTTCTCTAAGAGATATTTATGTGAATGAATATGTATGTAAATTATTATAATAATTAATCTCACACATGTAATGTGAATACTATTTTTCTTATGTCTTACATATAAAACAAACTGATAGGTTATAAAATAATAGAAAATACTTTTCAAAAATATGTAGATATATAATTTAATTTTTATTTTTATTTTTTTAAAAAGAGAAAAAACTATCCCAAAGGCAATGAATTATAGTTAAGATTGGAAACTAGAAAATGATGATTTAGTGAAAAGGGGAAGTGAAAACCAACAAACAATGTTTTTTATGAATAAAAGTGAATAAAATGTTTTTCTATGGAAGGAAAAAATTATATATTAATTAAAACAAAATAAATGACTGTCAAGTTATTAAATGGGTAGTTGGCAAGAAAACTAAAAACATATTTTAAAAAATATAATAAAATGTAAGGAATGACGTCAAAATAAGGATATATGAACTGAACAAGTGAAAAGTTAACTAAAAATAACTAGACCAAGAGATAAAAGGAAGTGTTGACCAATTTTGACCCCAAGGTCAAAATGTCAACTAATATAGGTAAAAACTTGTTTGTCATGTCTTTTCAACCTTTTCTTCTAACTTTTTCATGCCTTATATAGTCTTCAAAATGTATTTATAAAACCTTATTATCAAATTTTAAGGTTAATTTGATAAAATCAAGGTAATACCTTATCTTTATTTTAGACTACTCTAATCACATGAAGGTGTGATAAGGGATGGTAAAATGATGTCATAGGTTTTAAGGGACACCTAAAAGTCAAATTATTGTCTTAATAACTTTTCATAAACATGTCAAACTTATTTAGATATATTAAAGTTGATTTACAAACTTTCAGGCAAATGAAATTAAAAAAAAAGTGGTTTTTAACTAACATCCATGTATGCCAAAGCTGACCAAAGTGAATAATCCATAAAAATGGCTTCATCCATGATTTTGGAGGAATTTTATAACTATACCTTGTATGTCAAGGAAGTCATAATAGGTTTATTAATTTAAAAATCACTCCAAATAGATAATTTTATGCACTTATATGGACTTAAGAGCTCATCTTTAGGTGAAAAAGATCTTAGAAGTGTCCTTTTATCTTATACAGGTAATACCCATACTTTTTTTATAGGTACAAGTATTGAAATTAAAAATATTTATTCCTTCTCTCTAACACTCACTTTACTATATTGCAAAGGCATATTTAATGTGGGTGGTATGACTAGGAGGGAGAGAGAGAGAGAGAGAGAGAGAGAGAGAGAGAGAGAGAGAGAGAGAGAGAGAGAGAGAGAGAGAGAGAGAGAGAGAGAGAGAGAGAGAGAGAGAGAGAGAGAGAGATATTTATAAGGTAAAATAGGGGTTCCTAATAATATTGATTTTTTTTACATTGGTTTTCATACCCATCCCCCCTCCTTTATGAATAATCATTAAGAAGGTAGGGCAGTCTGAAAGAGCTAGTCAATCCTACAAGCTCAATTTTTCTCCTTAAATCTATAGTTTTAGGAAAGCTAAATGCACAAGAGTATTTGAAGAAGATATAAGTGGTATATATATTAAAATTTCATGTTTTTTTAAATCTTTTTTGGCATGTTTGAGACCAATTTGTCAAGAAAAATCCATTTTTGTACATACTACTATATAATTGTCATTATTTCTTCATTTTTTCAAGGTTTTCTATAGGGTCCAATGATTCCAAGTGTTAGTATAATGTCTTATAACATATTTTTAGTCTATTAAATTCTCTCCAACATATTTTTTTATCCTATACCTACCTCTCTAAGTAGCTTTCAGGTTAACTGCCAAAGATTGTGTTATGGGTATGCTTGTATAAAATGAGTTGAGAAGGTTTTATCTTACATTTCCATCTATGTATGGTAGTATTTAACATAAAAATAGGTATAATTAATTAATTTAGGGTGAATTCAAGGTTTTAAAAGGTCAAGATAGACCTCATGGAGTGTTCTTACAATGAAACATAGACCTGTAGGTTTCATCCTTTTGTGAGATACATACTGGTGATCATGAAGTGGCATTGGGCGTCTTGAACCAATATCTACTCGATTAAAACATGAAAATAATCCCTATGAATTATAAATTCTCACCAAGGGGACTTAATAACTCTAACAATGGTGAAAATAAACAAAATAAAGGTTTAGGCATAGTAGAATGCACATATAGGCTCATCATGAGCATAATAGAAAAGAGAATGGTTTTGTCGTATATATGGAGGAGATATAAGGTTACATAGGTTAAATATAATATTATTAAGGTGGTATACCTTACTAAAATCATTAGGATGTAGACAAATATGAGAAAACTCACCATATTTAGTCTTGTAGTCAAGAAAATAGTGATGAAATCTATAGGCTTGTTAGATGATGGTGATAGATGAAACCATGCATTATAAGGGGAAGATGATGTCTAAATATTTTTAAAATATATTAAATACATTTAATATTATGTTTATAGTGATAGGAGACATACTTTAAAGTTTAATAGGTCTGATTAGACTTGTTAGTCTTAAACTTCCCCACACAGGGGTGTGTGTAAGCTTGCAAAGGAGTCTTGACTCTTATGAGTAGGTGTAAGCATAAAGATTCTAAGAAATGGATTCAAGACCATTTATATTATTTAAAATAACATAAAAAGTGTTTATATGTTGGTTTAAAGATTTTTAATTTTTATAATTGCATTTAGACACCTAACACAACACCTATAGTGAATTAAGACTTTTTTATGCATACCCAGTCAGAGATGGAGGGTACTCAGTTCAAAAAATTTGATGGACATCACAAGATTCAAAAAATTAAATGAGGTATATATAAAATTATTTTTTGGAATCATAGCCACTAAGAGGGGGGGTGGGTTTGAATCAATGTCTTTAAAACATACATTCAATTCCACTTATCACTTGTGAAGCATTCATTCACTCACATAAATCAACCAATGTATAAACAGGCATACACAAGATCATGAAGCACATAAAACATCATATATGTTAGAAAAATGCAATGTAGATAAAACCAACTTAACCATACAAAATTAATATGGTCCTATAATGACAATATCCTAATTTAGTGAATCACCAACTCCATAAGGATCATCAACCCCTACCTAGTCAATCACCCAGTCAAGTAGTCTTTAACAAGCACCAAATTACAAGGAAGTACCTACCCCATAAGTGAATCAAAAAAAAATTAGGAACCACAATAATAATTATTAAATCCTAAAATTTCAAACCATATCTCACTCTTTCTTGATAAATCATCAACTCAGCTAAGACCAGCTTGATCACCTCAAGACACCTTGTTGCTAAACCAATAGATGGTGACCTCTTCTTCATATCTCTAACTTTTATATCTAAATAAAACCTTATTTAATATATAATTAACACATATATAATGCATATCTGATGTTATCTTAATAAAAATAATATCACTCCTTCAACACTCTCAAACTGCCTCTTCAAAGAAGAAAATTTCCCCTTCTTCTACTTCACTCAAACGACCCTCATATGGATTGGTTAGGTCATATGTCCTTGTTTATCACACTAAAAAATTATGTCATACATTCATTAATTATCATATTATACCCTTTTATGGTCCAAAATACCTCCTTATACTCCTAAAAGAGATCTTTTATTCTCTTGCACTCTCGTTTCCTTAACTAGCCCAAATAGGCCTACTATGCCTTGTACTTATACAAATCACTAGATCACTCACACTCTTCATTAGAAAATAAATTAATGAATTAGGTTCATAAATAAAAATTTTATTAGTAAATTTTATACACAATAATAAATAAAAAATAATATTACCATTAGGCCAGCTAAAACCACTTAGACCTTAGTCTTCTTCAAGGCCTACTAGAGACCTAATGCATTCGGTCTATCTCAAGCAACACTTTACACTTAGACTTCTTAAAATTTATTTATCATAAACACGTGAATTAAAAACTTAAAATAAACCTACAATATACCCATTATAACATTAATTTACATCTATAACTCCTTTGAGTCCAATTCACTCCTTGAACCACACCATTAGGCCTACTCATAATTAGGTATCCTTACTGCCAGAAAGTCTATCAACTAAAACTAAATAATATAACCAATACAATAAAAAAACATACCCTTAAATCATATTTATATAATATTAATGATATAAATGTCATTACCATGTGATTAAAACACTACAACATAGAGTTTAAAGCCTCTAACTTACACTTGTAACACGACCACTAAGAACTGTCTGAATGCTCCAAAACCTAGTCATGAATAATTGACTCTCCACACTTTGATAGGGAATTATCATGAATAAAAATACATTAAAATGAATATTTTATACATACATTAAATATTAATATGAAATATATTATTAAAATTTGGTAAAATCACCTCAAACTCATCTCTTTTAGATGACTACTCAGAATAACCAATAAGTCTGTCAACATAGTTATGATGACTGATATTTTAAAATCCTATAAGAACAATTAAAAGAATTATTATTTACATTAATATTTCATATTTTAAATATATAATATCTAGTGTCAATTATTGGCCTTACAGATCAATCTATTGGCCTTCTCTCTCACAATCTTGACACAACCAGATAAGCCATTTTGGCTTCCATATTTCAACTTATTAAAATAAATATAAAAATTATATAGAAACTTTATAGTTAATATAAATCCCAAAAAACATAAAAATTTTAACTATATACATTAAATCCTATCATAGATTCTAAAACACTTCACTCCATCTTGCATACCCAAAATTATCATTCTGCCTTGAGAGCCAATCATGGTGATCTTGCATTCTAACACCTATGTATACAATTATAAGAAGTAATAATGAATTAATATTATCCTTATATATATCTATAACATATTAAATTATAAATATATATAGATTTATAATGGAAAATATGGAATATTTTAACCAAACTCTAAACCTTACACCTTCATTATCTCATCTTCACTAGATAGATCATCTTGCAAACAATATTTTAAAAAATTTCAATGACCTAAAAAAAATATAACCAAAATTTAAATGTTTTATATGTATATAAAAAAAAACTCTTTCAATTGGTTTCATTCTTAATCCATGGCAACACATCCCTAATCTCATTCTCACTACTTCCTAGTTTTCTTACTATTTTCTTCACTAGGGCATTTAGTGATAGGTCATCTTTCATGAACATTTTAGAATATTTAATGTATGTAAATTTATCATAAACAACCATGATAATTTATTAAAAATCACAATCTTAAAACTTCATCCATTTTGAAACATTGACTCAGCTAACTCTGCCTGTTATACCACATTTTTGAGAAATAAGGATTTTTCTATAGATTCCACTATTATAACAAACAAATTCCACATAGAGGTAATTGGGATATTGATATAACTATTTAAAACATAAAACTAGGTCAACCAATATATTATAATCCATTTCCAATAATATCTTCCATATCGGGTCACTATTAGGGTTTTAGACCAATTTCCATTCTTAATGTTTGTTCATACAATTCCATCCCTAAAACCAAGTCATAATACATGGAAAAAAATTTATGGACCTTTTACATATCTCCTTAATAAATCATATTCACATACAATATCCACATGTGCCAACAAGCATCAAAATGTTCTTGGTTCTACAACACTCTATTCTATCACTTGAGAGACCTAAAGATCCATTTTTCATGATTTATACTACAACTCAAGACTTGAAACTTCATGATCACTCTCTAAATAAAATCTCAAATCTCTATAAAATATCACATGAGCTTTATCACCTTGTAAACTAACTTTGACCCCTCATTAGGCCATACTAGGTCTCTTTGAATACTAGACCTAAACCTGTAAGCCATACTTAAACCTTGAAAACACCTTGAACCCTCTTGCATTATTCTCAACACCTCATAATAATGTCATATATACTTATGAAATTCTCACTTACATTATTTCAAAACTTCAAGATCACACACACCCATATCACCACCATCATTCCTCTATAATCCATATCCATGCTTAATAACTAGTCTATCACATAGACCTATTAAGCACCATACCACTTTGATATCTTCAAGACACCTTATGTAGCTCACCAAATACCTCCAAACATTTGAGATAAGATACACAACATCTCACACCAATTACATTTGATAAAGTATCCTTTTACCATATAGGTAACTATTACGACTCAACTAGCCTTATTGACATCAATGATAGTGCACAAACACTTGAGATCAATGATAACTTTCAACAATATCCCCCTTTGTCATTGATGGAAAACACTCTAATAATGTATATCATTATCATCTCTCCAAACTATATCTTCCCCAAATTGGTTTTTCTCCTAATCAAGTCTTTCTCCCCCTTTGACATTAAACACAAAGGGTCATCTCTAACAATACTACTGATCCTTGTACTTAGAGTAACTAAATTCACACATTTTCTCTACAAACAATATTATTATTTCTTTGATAAATCCAAATATAATATTAACTCACCTTAGCCTCATATTTACTGATGTAGACAACTTCTTACTCATAGAATTACAAAGCTACCCCTAAGCCCATGTTCTCATTTCAAGTTTGTCCAAACATCATAGGTATTCATACACATGAACATCACCTCTTCTTGCCTGATATTTGGCAATAACTGAAGAATAAACTCCCCATTTATAAAATCATCTTATTTTTATTGACATGATTTTAACCAATATATCATACTCATAAAAAACTCATTGGCACGCCTCACCTTGACATCCATAGAGGAAACTTCCCATGTTTTCAAAACTTAAGATCAAAGAATGAGTCATTAGGAATCTCAAAATAGTATCAATTTATTAATATAGAGATACAGAGATCAAATACCAACTACTAGGCACCAATAGTCTAAAATAAAGACCAACTTCTTACCATTCAAAAACACTTCCATTTTTTTAAACAATCTTCAAACAACCTTCATAATCTCACTGGTCTTGCAGACCAATCTAAAAATCATATGCCTTCTTAGAGCTTATTATCAATATGAATGGATATCCTTTATTCTTATTATTGATACTATCATAAGAATACACAATAATTTCAACCCAATCTCATTATGCATACAAAAAAATTCACAATCTTGCATAGTCAATGATCTTCTCTTCTTAGGCCCAATAGAGACATAAAGCATTCAGTCCTCCTTCAATAATACATTAGATTTTGACTCCTCACAAAATATATCTACCCTTTCTTAGTTATGTATCACCTAATCATGGCCTAATAAAGATACTTCTTCTCATCTATGATAGCTTCATAGACTCAACTTAGCACCTCAAGCTTGATGATCAACTCATTCTTAACTTGTAGACCTCTACCTTTATAGATACTTAGATATAACTTACTTGAAAATATCTTTATGAAGTTTCATCATTGATATAGATCACTTGATCATATTTCATAGCTTTATATCCATCCTTGCTCCTTATAATATAAATATACTTCCCTTCAAGCTTCTCAAGTCATCATGGCTTAGATCACTTCATAGCATCTTCATATAAGCACAAGGTTAAATAGGATTGTGAAAACAAGCTAGTCTCTGTCAGACTTTTGATATACTTTATTTCCTTCAAGATACTCAATATAAGTTAATAAAAAAATTAAATCCATGAAACATTACCCTAAGGTCATATTAAAACTCCTATACCATTGAACTCTTTAAGATACTCTTTATATTGACTCAATGAATCAACTTAGTATATTTATAATTCTCAGATCACCGAACTTCTTCATGACACTTACAATATGTTAAGATATTATTTAGATCATATACAATCCTTAAATCTCATTGACAATACCTATATAAATAATGGCATTGGTCATGTAGACCGACAAATAAGTCTCATTAGCCTATGCTTACTTCATCAAGATACTTGCACATACCTTCTTACAAGGCCTAAAACAAGGTTCTACAAGACACCATAATGCCTTGACATGTTTAATTCATGTTATGAACTCAACACAAAATTAATCAATCATATTTGGACCTGTACCTTTCTCTCAACATGTCTTCAAAGTCCTTCTAGACTGCCAACTTAGGTTTGATCTTTGACTTGGCTTCTACATAATCCTTCTGAGCTAAAAAATAACACTTTTGACATTATTTCAAATTGGAATTATGTCCTATAGTAATACATAAATCCCATTGGTTTATGTTTTTATCATGCCTCATATTTTTATAATTCTTCTCCTTAGTCAACTTTGTTAGTACCATCATTATTTGATATACCCTCATTGCAAACAGATAAACACTATCATCATCACACTTTAAGTTTTTGCTTCTTAGAATCACCTTTAGGATATCAAGACTCTCTCAAAGGATAAATTATTTTATACCAATTATTTTAAGAATATACACTAACTGGGGGTATTAATTAGTGTCTTAAAAACATACATTCAATTCTAATTATCACTTATGAAGCATTCATTCAATCACATAGATCAACCAATGTATAAATAAACATACAAAAGAACATGAAGAAAAAAACACATCATATATGTGGGAAACCCTCAAGTGGGATAAAACCCAATGAAAAATAAAAATTTAATATATTCCTATAATGACAAGATCCAAATTTAGTGAAGCACCAACTCTATAAAGAGCAGTAACCCCTACCTAGTCAAGAACCCTCTCAACTAGTATTTAACCAGCACAACTTTTAAGGAGAAAACTATAAACTAAGTGACTCAACACCAATTATACCACTTAAATAAAAATTTTGATATCCCCAATAAGTCATATCTCAATCCTGATTGACAAAGTACCAACACATCTAAGACCAACTTGATCATCTCAAGACACCTTATTACTCAACCAACAGATGGTGACCTATTCTTTAGATCTCTAACTTATCTATCTAAATTCAAATCAATTTAATAAATAAATAATACATATATAATTTATCTATGATTTTATATCAATAAAAAAAATATCAATCCTTCAACACTCTCCAATTTCCTCTTCAAACAAAAAAAATGCCCTTCTTCTACTTTTCTAAAAAAACCCTCATATGGCTTGATTAGGTCATATGAACTTGTTCATCATACTTAGAACATATATTATATATTAATGAATAATAAGATACTCCAATTTTATGGTATAAATGACCTATTTATATTTATCAAAGATCTATTTTATTCACTTTCACTCTCATTTCCTTAACTAGCTGAAATTAGCCTATTATGATTGTACTTATATCAATCACTAGATCACTCACACTCTTGGTCAGCCAATGAATTAATACATTAAATTAAAAAAAAAACATGTAATATTAAACATTATACATAATAATAAATCAAAATAATATCACCATTAGGTTGGGTAAAACCATTTAGACCTCAATCTTCTTCTAGGCCTACTAGAGACCTAATGCATTAGGTCTATGTCAAGCAGGACATTGCAGTTAGCCTTATTAAAACTTATTGAGCATAATAAAATAGATGAAAAACTTCAAATAAAAATTAAATTTACGCATGATAACATTAATTTAGTTTCATAACTCCTTTTAGTCCAATTCACTCCTTGAACCACACCATTAAGCCTACTCACAATTAGGTCTCCTTATTGCCATAAATTATGTCAACAAAAATTGAAGAATATAATAAATTTTATCAAAAAAACATACCCTTAAATAAAATTTATATAATATTAATGACTTCATATTCATAACCATTTTCTTAAAACACTACAACACAGGGTTTAAGGCCTCTAACTTACTCTTGTAACATGACCACTCAGAATTGTCTGAATGCTCCAAAACCTAGTCATGAACAATTGACTGTCCACAATTTCATAGGGAATTATCATCAATAAAATTATATTAAAATTATTATTTTATACATCCATAACATCTTCATATGAATTATATTCTTCAACTCTAGTCAAATCACCTCAAACTCATCTCTACTAGATGACTACTTAGAACTGCCAATAAGCATGTAAAAAAAATATTGATGACTGATA
This sequence comes from Torreya grandis, assembly GCA_037957365.1. Classification (NCBI taxonomy): domain Eukaryota; kingdom Viridiplantae; phylum Streptophyta; class Pinopsida; order Cupressales; family Taxaceae; genus Torreya; species Torreya grandis. Next base: position 1,368,133 of record JARHVA010004050.1, on the reverse strand, counting down.
TTTTCAACTCTATTAAGGATACTTAAAATAATAATTATTAACATTAATAGTTCTTATGTGACCTAAATAACATATTAAATTAAATATATCACAAGATCTAGTGTCAACCATTGGTCTTACAGATGAATTTGTTGACCTTTTCTCTCATAGTCCTTATACAACTAGATAAGCCATTTTGTCTTCAATATTTCAAATTATTAACCTGACTATAAACATTATATAAAAAATATAAAATTTCAATAGATATATTAACTCCTATCATAGAGTCTCAAACTCTTCACTCAATCTTTCCATACCTAGAACTGTCATTCTGGCTTGAGAACAAGTCATGGTGATCTTGCATTCCAACACATGTGTAGACACTTATAGGAATTCATAGAGATATTTATAACATATTAAAACATAATGATATATAGTTATAATGTAAAATATGGAATATATAAACAAAAATCTAAACCTTACACCTTCATTATCTCATCTTCACTAGACAAATTATCTTGTGAACAATATTTTCAACATTTTAAATGACCTCTAAAACATATAACCAAAATGGACGTGTTATAGGTCTTGAAAAATAACCTGATGCAATTGGATTCAATAATAATGGATGGAAACACATCCCTACTCTCATTCTCACTCCTACCTAGTTTTCTTGTTATTTTCCTCACTAGGCCTTTTAGCGATAGGTCATTTTTCATGATCAATTTATCATATTTATGTTATATAAATTACTAATAAAACACCATTATCATGTAGTAAAAGTCAAAATATTCAACCTCCATCTGTTTTTAAACATTGAATGAACCACTCTACCTATTATACAAAATTTCTCAAAAGTAAGGGTTTTTATGTAGCTTCCACTCACTCTTATGACATGCAAATGCCACCTGGAGGTACTTGTAAATCATACTTAGACCTTGAAAACACCTTGAACCCTCTTTAACTAATCTAAAAACCTCATACTCATGTCATATATAATTTTACCATGATCACACACTATATTTCACATCTTAAAGCTCATACACACCCATATCACCATCATCATCTCTGTACAAGCCATATCCATGCTAAAGAACTAATCCATCACATATACCTAATAGGCACCATACCACTTTGTTATCTTCAAGACACCTTCTATAGATCACTACATACCTCCAAGCATATAAGAAAAGATAGACAATATCTCCCATCAGTCTCCTTTGATAAAGTCTCCTTGGACCATATAGGTCACTATCAAGACTAAACTAGTCTTCTTGACATCAATGACAACTTTCAACATTATTAATTTTTCACTCATATTTGTCTTTACATTGAAGACCAATAACTCAAATGACCACTTGTCAAGCTTGAGAAGATAATAAAATGTAAAGTAGTGGAATTAGAGTTTGGATGTTTTAATGAACAAGTTAATGGAACCAATAAAATTAAAATAAATCTAAAAAGAGGCTAGAGAGATGATCTAAACCAAAATGAATTTGAGTCTTGCATATACTCAATCAAGTACTCTTTTTGGCCTATCTACCTATTCAAGTATAAGACTCCTACTTGTTTTGAGAGAGAAGAGGTCATGGAGAGTAATTAAATCACACTAGGATGGTTTTCTAATGCTAGAATGACTCTATATCATCTTCAGAGTCAACAAAAATAATCCTAATGATGGTATACTTGTCAGACTTGATAAGCCTAAAACTATATATATATATATATATATATATATATATATATATATATATATAGTTTTAGGCTTATCAAGTCTGACAAGTATATTAGGTACACACACACACACACACACACACCAATATATATATACCTATATATATATATATATGTATATATATATGTATATATACATATATACATATATATATATATATATATATGTATATATATATACATATATATATATACATATATATACATATATATATATATATACATATACATATATATATATATACATATATATATATACATATACATATATATATATATATATATACCTATATATATATGTATATGTATATATATGTGTTTGTGTGTGTGTGTGTGTGTGTGTGTGTGTGTGTGTGTGTGTGTATAATCATGATAAATGTGGTCTATTGAGATTAAAATAAGAACCAAAATATCTATAATGTTTCATGAAGACCCTCAGGAGATTTTACATAAGTAGGCATGTGTGTAACAATGATAAATCCATATAAATAGAGGATTCATGAAGGTTCAATCAAGAAACCTATTGAAGGTCACACAAGCCTATGCATAGGTCTTTCATAATGCTGGCAAGTTATGGAGAACTTGATTATTTTGGGGTCTCAACAAGTTGATATATATTTCATTTAAATACCTCATGATTATTTTATACCTTTCAATAATGAATAAATTGGGAAACACAAGCTGTTAGGGTCACTAACATTGATTAGCTAGCAAACCCTAGGCATCAATTAATGATGATTATAAGAGACTTAATGAATAAATATGGTAGGAATACCATGACAATATGGCATATTTAATATATATATACACCTATATATATATATACCTATATATATATACCTATATATATGTATATATATATATATATTTGTATATATACATATATGTATATATACATATATGTATATATATATATGTATACATACATATATATATACCTATATATACATATATATATATATACATATATATATATATACATATATATATATATATATATATATATATATACATATATATATATACATATATATATATATATATACATATATATACATACATATATATATATATATACATATATATACATATACATATATATATACCTATATATATGTATATATGTGTGTGTGTGTGTGTGTGTGTGTGTGTGTGTACAATCATGATAAATGTGGTCTATTGAGATTAAAATAAGAACCTAAATATCTATAATGTTTCATGAAGACCCTCAGGAGATTTTAGGTAAGTAGGCATGTGTGTAACAATGATAAATCCATATAAATAGAGGATTCATGAAGGTTCAATCAAGAAACCTAGTAAAGGTCACAGAAGCCTATGTATAGGTCTTTCATAATGCTGGCAAGTTATGGAGAACTTGATTATTTTGGGGTCTCAAAAAGTTGATATATATTTCATTTAAATACCTCATGATTATTTTATACCTTTCAATAATGAATAAATTGGGAAACACAAGCTGTTAGGGTCACTAACATTGATTAGCTAGCAAACCCTAGGCATCAACTAATGATGATTATAAGAGACTTATTGAATAAATATGGTAGGAATACCATGATAATATGGCATAATTAATTTTTCATTCCTTTCTAAAGGTCTATGGACTCAAAAAAACTCAAAATACCACCTTCAATCCTCATCTCTTCTAAACCTCACAAAATGACGTATCCCTAGCCCGAGGAGCTACTTTATTTTGCTTAGTAAATAATGGATAAGCTGCATGGGTTTTAGGATCCTAGGGAGAGTTGGGTACACTATTGTATTTTAAATTTGTGGCATTAATAGGACAATTAGATCTATGAGCTCTATGAACAATCCTTAAAGATTGAAATAAGTTTTGAGTTGCCTAAAGAACTAGATTTGATCTGATGAGAGAAACTAGATTCTAAGATGCCTAAAACAAGTTATATTTCCATTAAAACTATATGAACATCATTGATAACCTTGATAAGATCCTCATCATGTATCTTTATGGTATTGTCACCTATATGGATGCATTTAATACTTCATTTTTACAATGTGTTGAGTAGAAAACAAGGTTCTTGAGTATATTAATGAAGGTAAGTCATCGAGAGAGGTGCCTTGGGTTATATTATGCCTTATAAATTCAATAAATTTATTCATTTTCCATTGAAATTACACCTATAAGAATGGTTTTTGAAAATAGTTTGAAAAAGGCTTTAAAAAAGACTAGTTTTTAGGACCATTTCATGGTTCTCATGCTTACACAAGTTGTCACGATCTAAAATATGGTATGGAGGTTGATTATAGGCTAGGTAAAGTTAATCAAACACTTTTTTTATGGTTTAAAATGTGAAGGAGATGTCTTTAATAGAAACTTAGCCTTCTGAGCCTAAAGGCTTAATTGAGGAGAGAGAATAGCATAAAAAGTGTACTTCCACTCAATTTTGGGTCCTAAAATTTGGCATGGAGATGTAAGGGGACATTGGATCATAAAAATATCTTTAATTTTCCATGATTATGTATGCATTATCTTACACAAGGAGGTTTTCATGATTTTAGGGATACAAAGAATTGGGTGGTAATGAGAGCTTTTCGTACAAAATGGAGTCTTGGATAGATTTTTATGAATCCAAATTAATTATTTTAGGTATTATATGATATTAATATGAATTTAATGGAGATATATTAAATTGGTGAGGATGAAACCAATATTTAACATTGGTAAGCAAAGGTAGGCTTAACAAGGCTAAGTGGTTTTAATACACCTAAAGAGTTACTTGATGATTACCACTGAGATGTTAGTTTGAGGAGATCATAAGTAGATTAAATATATAAATAATAGAGAAATATATAATTTAAACATTAATTGACCCTCAAAAAATCCACTTGCTATCTCATAAGCCAAGAGAAGGGGTAGTTTTGAAGAAAAAGGCAAGGTGTGAAGTGAAAATGCAAACTCATATGCCACTTGGAGTAGTAAAGTATCTTTATGAGAGAAAAAGTTTCCTTTGAGACTTGATGGATTAGTTTCATACCTCCTTCCATGAATTTAAATCTCATGAGACACTTTTCACCTCACACTCCTACACCCTTCTCTCTTATCCTCTCTCACTTTTTCTATCTATGCATTCTTGATAGGCTATGTTTATATCCTCCATATGGGTGTGCATAAGCCTTCCCATATTAAATAATTTTATCAATGAGAAAATTTTGTTTTACCTCCTTATATAAATGGTTTTAATGTGTGTGTGTGTGTGTGCGTGTACGTGTGTGTGTGTGTGTGTGTGTGTGTGTGTGTGTGTGTGTGTGTGTGTGTGTGTGTGTGTGTGTGTGTGTGTGTGTGTGTGTGTGTGTGTGTGTGTGTGTGTGTGTGTGTGTGTGTGTGTATGCGTGCATGCATGTGTGCGACTAGATAATATTTTCAAGTGATTATATTTTAATTTATAGAATGTTGTCCTTGTTCAACATTCATATTCAGTTTGAAATCCTTTTTTCAAGACTAGTCCTCCTTGCATAAGCATATGTCACTACCTCTATAATGAAGTGTTGATGTAGAGAAGCAAATTTGGAGTTGTGTATTATTCAGGTAAGTCTCATGGTTGAAGTGCATATGCATTTGGTTGGTAGTAGTAAAGAAATACTAATGCATCACCTAGATTAGAGTAGGTTTCTCTCTATTTTCCTATCAAGTTAGTAGAGTAGTTTGTGAGCCTGAGTGATACATCAAGGGGATATAGACCTTTAGCCTAGATATTCAATCCAACATTAGGCCACCCATAACCTTTGATTATCTCCATGTTTTCCCAAATTTGGAAGGCTTGAACTACCTTCAAAGGCTGAAAAATTTGGTTGGTAATAATTTTTTCAACTCTTATGGGATTAAGGTCCAAATTAGTGGAAGGATTGTTGGTTTTCTTCTTCTACATATAATCCTTTAGAGGTATTCAAAACATAAATGATAACTCTGTGCTCAATTAGCTAGTTCTAATTGCCTAGTCACTTGTTTAAAGTAAGTTATATCTTAAATTCTTTATCTTTATGAGGTAGTTATGATTGAGTTTAAAGTAGATTTCATTTTTATGCAAGTTGATGAGGCATCTCAAGCATATATTATTCCCTCTCAACCCTATGATGAGCCTTATTAGCCTCACTATGATCCATATCAGCCTCACTATGATCCTTATAATCCTTATCATGAGTCATATTAATCATATGATCAGTCTACACTCCCCTTAAATGAATATTATTTGCATATGATCAACCTTGTCAAACCATGCTATACCTAGCCAACATAGCCACTTTTCAAACTAGTCCATTTCAATTTTTAGGTAAACTCCCTTGGGATTTGATAGGTACATGATAGGGCTTAACACACAAAGTTAATATGGTCAAGATGTCCCTAGTTATCTCATTTAGAATTTTAGAGACTCATTAAAATTAATGAAGGAAGAATGGACAGCTATTGAAAGAGAAGACTGGAAAAGCCTCTCATGTGAAATGATGGAAGTAAGTGGTATCATTCAAAGCATAGAGAATAACTTAAAAATTCTTGAACTACAATATGTTGAATCCTATCAGCACCATGTGCCTTCATATGTACCAGCTCAACACTCTTATGTGACACCCATTCTTCCCAAAGAGACCCTTTTAAGTGAGCTTAAAAGTGTTTTAAATCCTTCATATACTCCTTAAACTTTCTCTTCTTGTAAATCAAACTAAGAGAACATTAAAAAAAATGAAGAGTTTGTTGTTGATCAACCTATTAGTGAGAACAAAGACAAAGTAGAATTATAAGGTTTAATTTGCACATGGATAAAAGCTAATGAAGCCATCTTGGCAGAAAACTATACTCGTCTTCCTTAAGAATCCCCCAAGAAGTCTTTCAATATTACAAGTTAGAATCAAGTGGTGAAATCATGGGGTAAGAAAATTGAGAAAACCATAGATTGGGGAGTTAAATTCAGGGAATAATATGAACCTATTCAAGTCCCTCCCATTCCTTCTCAAGACCTCTCTTGCATCCCATATCAACCTTCTTGTCCTCCTTCTCCTCATGAAGACACTAACCACCTTCAATAAAATATAATCCAAGAGAATATAGACAAGCAACTTGAAGAGTTGGAATTAAAAATGAAAAAAATTGAATCAAGCCACGATTTAGAGATCAAAACCAAAGTTAAAGCTACATCTAAAATTGATAGAGTGAATCATAAGGGTGAGGAAAAAAATCAAGTATTAATATCTAAACTCAACTTACTCTTTCTCCAAGAACTCATAGAATAGTCTTCCATCCCTAAATCTTCAAGTTGAAAGATTACTCCCTTTATTCCCAAGAAAACTCATGAGCATATACATCACCCTCCCAACATCTCCCTTATTGAAAATGAAACTATCCTATGAGAATCAAATGAAGAAGATCAAACTATGATTTAAAATGATGAAGATTATTAAAGTATGTTTAATAAGGAGATCTTCATTCGTACTCCACTTGGAAAAGAAAGATACATTTGTGTTTTCAAATATGAGGTTCTAAAAAATGGTCTTGATGGTATGATTAAAGAAGGAGATCCAATTTCATCTAACCTAGCTAAGGTTTCATCTAGTCTTAATGTTGAAGGTTCCTTAAGCCAACAAGATGAAGTCTTGGATGAATTTGAATTTTTTTCCAATGAGAAAGTATCTAAAATTGAAGAGGTTGACTTCCAATAACATCATGAATGCATAGAGAGTTTTGAAATTCTTGATATCCCAATAATTCTTGAGGAGAAAGATGAATATGTTATTGAGTTTGGTCTCATTCAAGTTGACCAAGGTAAGGAGCTAGAAGATGATTGGCAATAGTGCATTGAGTCACTTCAAGAAGTTTAATCCCTTTGAAAAATTGCAATTCCTATTAGAGATCATGATCATGAATAAGTTGGTCAAGATAAATCCATTAAATTCCATGATGCATCTTAGGGTGAGTATGTAAAGCTCCTTAATGATATTGATGAGCCTTCAATAGATGATAAGAAACATGTGATCACTCAAGATGTCATCAAGGCCCATGAATCAATATGAGAGGGAGAATAATTGGATGATATTGAAGCTACTAATAAAAAAATAGAGGGTCTTGAAGTAGATGATGAGTTCATTTTCATAAGAGATTTGTTTGTTGTTGTTACTTCATTTTAGATCATGTCAAGAGGATTGGCATTCAAGAAGGTGATGATGTCAACAATAGCAAGGTCTAAGAAGCATCTTTCCTCATCCTATTATTATCCTCATAAAGGAAAAGATATGACATTCTTCCCCTTTGACCTAGGAAGAAAAAGTTATTTTTAAGTTAGTTGTATATTTTAGTTGTTCTTGTTGTGTTTTGTGTTCTCTAAGTACTTAACTAACATGTGTGTGTCTTGTTTCCTTTTATTTATGTGTGTTGTCCTTATTTTGTGTGGTTTAGATATTAAATCATTTTTTTTTGTATTGTTCAATTTCTAGTTTAGGCTTGACATTGAGAATAAGTGAATCTATTTCCCAATGGAAGGACAAGTCTACTAGTCTAGTAAGCATTGTAGGCACGCTACCCCCATGAATCATAATTTTGTTGACCAATTTTGACCCCCAAGGTCAAAATGTCAACCCTTATAGGTAAAAACTTGTTTGTCATGTATTTTCAACCTTGTTTATAACTTTTTCATGCCTTATATTATCTTCAAAAGGTATTTATAAAACCTTATTAGCAAATTTTAATGTTAAATTGATAAAATTAAGGTAATAATTTATCTTGATTTTAGACTAGTCTAGTCATGTCAAGGTGTGATAAGGGTTGGTCAAATGTTGTCATAGGTTATTAGGTCCCCCTAAAAGTCATAGTCTTGTATTAATCACTTTTTATAAACATGTCAAGCATCTTTGGAGAGATTAACATTGATTTAAAAATGTTGAGATAAATAAAATTAATGAAAATGTGATTTTTAACTAACCAAAGTGAATAATACATACAACTGGATTTTTCCAAGATTGTGGATGATATTTATAACTTCTATGTATGTCAGGGAAGTTAGAATAGGTTATTTACTTCAAAAATCACACCAAAGAGGTAGTTTTATGAACTTGTACAGACTTGGGAGCTCATATTTAGGTGAAAATGGTTTTAATATTGTCTTTTTAGCTTTGATAGGTCATACCCATGCCTTTTTTGTAGCTTGAGGTCTCAAAATTTTAAAATTTTATTTCTTCTCACCATTACTCACTCAACAAGATTAGAAAGGCAAATTTCATGTGGATGGTATGGCTAGGAGAAAGAGAGTCAGGGTCAAATATGTTTTCAAAAGGAAGGGGTCTTAATCACCTTCATATTTTTAGAATTAGTTTGTAGATCGATCCCCCCCTTTATAAATAAATGTTAAGAAGGTAGGGCAGTCTAAAAGATCTAGTCAATCCTATAGGCTTAATTTATCTCCTTTAAATGATAGTTTTAGTCAAGTTGAAACCATGAGATAATTTGAATAAGATAAAAGGGTTTTGTATAGGCATCTTACATGTTTTTCCAAATCTCATTTTCCATGTGTGAGCGCAATATGTCAATAACACTCCATTTTTTACATATTATCAGATAATTATCATTATTTATTCATTAATTTATGGTTTTCCAAAGGGTGTAATTATTCTAGGTGATAGTGTAACATATTACACCATCCTCCCAGACTATTTGATGCTCTCCAACATACCTGGTTATCCTAACTTCCTAAGATTATGTTATCAGTATGCTTGTATAAAATGAGTTGATAAGGATTTAGATTGAATTTTTAGAGGTGTATGGAAGTATTTACCATAAAAATAAAAATAATTAATAAATTGAGGGTGATTTAAAGGTTTTAAAAGGTCAAGATAGACCTCATAGATTCTTCATACAATGAAACACTGACCTATAGGTTTCACCCTTTTGTGAGATACATACTAGTGATCATGAAGTGGTATTCAACATATTGAAAAGATAATACTCCATTAAAACATGAAAATTATCCATATGCATTATAAATTATCACCAATATGGGTGAATGACTTCAACAAAGGTTAAATACACAAAATGAAGGTCTAGGCCTAATAGAGTGCACTACATGCTCATCGTGGTGATAACTAAAATGAAAATGGTTTTGTGTGATATATGGAGCACCTAAAGGTTAAATATAATTTTATTAAATTGGGATACATTACTAACATCATCAATGTCTATAAAAATATTATAAAACTCGCCTTATTTAGTCCTATAGCCAAGAAAATAATGATGACATCTGTAGGCTTATTAGATGATGGTGATAGATGAAACCGTGAAGTATTAGGGGAATATATTGTATAAATATTCTTCCAATATATATCATAGATTTAATATGATGTTCATAGTGATATTAAACAACACTAAAAGTTGAATAGGTCTAATTAGACCTATTAGTCCTAAACTTCCCCATATAGACCAGCATGTAAGCTTGTAAAGGAGTCTTAACTCTTATGAGTAGATGTAAGCATAAATATTATAATAAATGGATTTAATACACTTTAAATTGTTTAAAAAAACATAAAAAAATGTTTATATATTTTTATAAATGGTTTTCATTTTAAGAATTGCTTCTACAACCTAACACAACACCTATAGCTAACTAAGACTTGTTTGATGTATGCCTAGTCAGAGAAGGATGGTACTCATTTCAAAATATTTTATGGACATCATAAGATGAAAATAATTAAAGGAGTTATTTATATACCTATTCAAGGTTTTCCCTCCACTTTATCTTTCCATTGTAGACCAAGAACCCAAATGATCACATATAAGTGTGCTTAAGTAATTCAAGCTGGTTTTAAGCTTGAAAAGAGAATAAAATGCATAGTAGTGGAATTAGAGTTTTTATGTTTGAATGAAAAATTTAATGGAAACACCAAGATTAAAAAAAATAAAAAAATAGCCTATAGAGATGATTTAAACCAAAATGTAGTGGACCCTTACATATACTCAGTCAAGTACTCTTTTAGGCCTATCTACCTAATCAAGTACAAAACTCTTTATTTTATGAGATAATAGGAAATGGAGAGTAATAAATTCACACTGGGATGTTTTTATAATGTTATTCTAAATTTTTATCATTTTAGAGTCAATAAAATTAATCCCAATGATGATAGACTTGTCTACGCTTGATAATCCTAAAACTACATATATAGGTTTTTATGTACAGTCACAGGAAAAGTTGTTTATTGAGAGTGAAATGGGAACTTAAAGATCTCTAAGGGTTAATTAATACCATTAGGAGAGTTTAGATAAGTATTATTATGTGTAACAATGATAAATCCATATAAATAGAGGATTCATGAAGGTTCAATCAAGAAACCTAGTGAAGGTCACATAAGTATATGTATAGGTATTTCATAATGCCTACAAGTTATGGGAGCACCTGATGATTTAGGGATCTAAATAAAGTGATAGATACTTTATTTAAATAATTCATTATTATTTTATATCTTTCAATAATTAATAAAAATGGAAACATAGGTTGCTAGGGTAACTAACGTTGATTGGCTAGAAAACCTTAGGAATCAATCAATGAAGATTACAAGATAAATAATAAATAAAGATGGTAGAAAGAACATGATAATATGGAATTATTAATGTTTTATACCTTCTTGAATGTCTTTATACTCAAAATTAAACTCATAATACCACCTTTAGACCTCATCTCTTCTAGACCTCATAAAATGTAGCCTCCCTAGCTTAAGGAGCTACTTTCTTTTACTAGTTATATTATGGTTAAGTTACATGGGATCTTGGGGTCCTAGGGGTATTTGGGTACCCTATTGTAATTTAAACTTGTGTTATTAATAATACAATTAGAGCTCTTAGCTTTATGAACAATCCTTAAGGATTGAAAGAGGTTTTGAGATACCTATAGGATTAGATTTGACCTAATGAGATCAATTAGCTTCTAAGATGATTGAAACAAGTTATATTTCCATTAAAACTATCTAAACATCATTTATAACCCCAAGAAGATCCTCATCATGTATCTTGATGGTATTTTCACCAGTATATACACATTTAATGCTTTATTTTTGTAATGTTTTGAGTAGAAAACAAGGTTAGTGAGCATATTAGTGAATGAAAATAATTGGGAGAGGTACCTTGGGTTATATTATGCCTGATAAAGTCAAAAAATTTAGTCATTTTCCATTGCAAGTATACTTACATGTCTAGTTTTCGAAGATAATTTGAAAAAGGTTTAAAAAGGACTAGTTTCTAGGACCATTTGATGGCTATCATGCTTACACAAGGTGTCAGGACCTATAATTATATATGGAGGTTGATTATAGTCTTTGGAAAGTTAATCAGACACTTTTTGGTGGTTTCACATGTGTGGGATAGGTCTAAAATAGAAACATAGCCTTCTAAGCCTATATGCCTAATTTAGGAGAGAAAATAGCAAAAAAGTGTACTTCCACTCAGATTTGTGTCCTAAACTTAGGAATGGAGTTTTAAGTGAAAAATGGGTCCTACAAAATATTTTTACTTTTCCATGAGTTTCTATACACTTTCTTACAAAACTAGGTTTACATGATTTTAGGGCTATAAGGAATTAGGTGTTAATGATAACTTTTGGTGCAAAATATAGTCTTGGAGATAGTTTGATGACTCCAAATGAATTATTTTAGGTTTGAAATGATATTATGATGCATTTCATGGAGATATATTTCCTTATCAAGTATGAAGCTAGTATTTGACACTTTTAAGCAAAGTTAGGCATATCAAGGCTAAGGGGTTTCAAGACAACTGAAGAGTTTCTCTATGATTACCACTAATATGTTAGATTAAGGAGATCTTAATAAAATTAATGGTGTCAAGATTAGAGAAAGAGAACATTTCAACATGACTTGACCATAAATGAATCCACTTGTCATCTCACAACCTAAGAGAAGGTGTAGTTTTGAAGAATAAGGCAAGGTATCAAGAAAAGTTACAAACTCTTATGCCACATAGAGAAAGAAAGTATATTCATGAGAGTAAACATATCCTTTGATGCCTAATGGAGTATTATAATACCTCCTTTATTGAATTTACCTCTCATGATACACTTTTTACCTCTCACTCATGCACCCTTCTCTCTTCTTCTCTGTCAATTTTTATATATGTTTAGCCTTGATAGGTTATGTTTTTTTCCTCCATCTAAGTATGGTGAATCCCTACCCATTTTAAATCCTTTTATCAATGAGAATCTTATGATTTACCTCCTATTTTGACTAGTTTCAATGTGTGTATATGTGTGATTATTCAATCTTGTCAATTAATTAACTTTGATTCCTTAGCATGTTGTCCTTGTTCAACATTCATAATCAATTTTAAATCCTTTTTCTAGGTCTGGTGAAGTGTCTATGTGAAGTGGGAAGGTTTAGTGAGTTATCTATTCACTAGTGTCATTTTATGACCTCTTAACTAGTGGTCATAGGACAATCGCCTTTCACTACCTCCATAATTATGTTTTAATGTAGAGAGGTAGATTTGGAGTATTTTCTTGTTAGATTAGTCTCATGGTTGAAGTGCACATGCAACTAGTTGTTAATGGTCAAGTAATTATGGTGCATCACCTCCATTAGAGTAGGTTTTTCTCACTTTTCTTATCAAGTTGATATAGTAGTTTGTGAGCCTATGTGATACATCAAGGGGAGATAACCCCTTCACCTAGAGATGTAATCCAACATTAGGCCACCCATAGCCTAGGATTGTTTCTATGTTATTCTAAATTTGAAAGGCTTGAACTACCATCCAAGGGTGAAAAATTTGGTTGATAATAGGATGTTAAGGGAAAAACAATAAAAAATATTAAAGGAGGATAAAAATATTTTTTTACCCTACAGATCTAATGGCCAAACAAAAAAAATTATAAATAAGAGATTACCCTACACTAACAATCATAAAACCCTTTATAATAATGAAACTCTACTAAAATTTCATGAGAATTAAGCACATTATGATCAAATCCTATACCTAAAATAACAATATAATTTAGTTACCCATGTGTTCATCTAATACATAATCAACCACCATGTTTTATCACCTTGTTGCTTCATACACTAAAATAATTAATAAATTGATTAAAATTCATATTGAAACAACAAGGCAAAAGTCTATTTCATGACCTATGAGCATAATAAAATCCAAAGGGAAAGACATACATATTAATAATGAGTGATATAATGATAATTTTAAAGTGGATGAATAGTTTAATACTAAAAAATATGAACAAGTATTGAAAAATTGCCATGTTTAAAACAAATCCCTATGAAATCTTATGATGTAAAATCAAATTAAAACAAATTAATATACTAAAATATAAGAAGCATTCTAAAAAAATAGAGCTACCAAATATGAAAGGTCAATTCTAGAGTTTCATTGCTTTATTATCTCACTATAAGGATATTCAAATGTATGTTCATTCAAAACTCAGTGAGATTGATCATCATGTCATAGAACTACAACACCTAGCAATGATTCAATGAAACCTAGGAGTTAAGTAAATGGAATAAATGGATGAAAATAAAAGGTTTGAGTGGTTTCAATTAGGCATGTGGATTTGTTTCCAATTTATATAAATTATGTATAGTAAAATTAAACTAGTTTTCATTATATCAGATGAGGACATCGTGTATTTGGATATAACCTACTCGTTTGAAAAAAACATAAAATTCAAACTCAGGGGATCAAATAGGCTATTTATAACACTCAAATGTTGAAGCTCTAGACTAATTATGTAGCTATCAATATGCATATAAATTTTCACTTACAACAAACTTAAAATAGATAAAATAGGGGAGGAAGATTTGTAGTAATAAAACATAGAATTCTCATATATTAAATTCACCTAAAACTCTATTACAAGTTGTTTAAAATACATAAACTTGTACAGATATAATTATTCAAAAAACACAAAAAATAAATTGTCCTCTTCTTCTTTGTTATTCTATAGTTTACTGCTACATTGTATTTTATTCTCTCTACTATTCTCATTTTATTATTCCCCTTGTTCTTCCTCTCTTTCTATTATGTGTTGAAAAATCCTATTGTTGTGTTGTTTTTCTCTGCTATTATCTTTTTTCTTTTTCCCTTAACTTTCTTCTCTAGGCTCTATGCTTTACTCTTCTTCTAGATACTATTATGTCACTAATATGATCTCTACCCTTTTAATTATATTATATATTTTTATTTTATTTATCTATTATTATTTTAAACTTTTGTTGTCATTCTTCTACCTACCACCAACTCTTCCATTCAAACCAAATGATTCAAAAAGTTTCAAATTCAAACTTATTACAATAAATTTATTTAGTAGCCGCAACTATTGAGTGGTTGTAAATCTAGGTAGGGGTAGATTAAGGGAAAGAATAATAATTTAAAACTCATTATTTACCTTCCTTCCATAGTTAGATAAACATTTTTTAGCCTTTAAAACTTCCTTATAACTTTTATTTACCTACCCATATGGTTCTGCATATCTTTTGTTCAAGTCTAGAGATTCACTACTAAAGTCCAAAGTTGAACTATTGAAATATGTATATGCCCTATTGGAGTCCATAGTTGGATTGTCAAAGTTTGTGGATAATCCCTTAGAGTCCATAGCTCTATTTTTGGAGTATAGAGATATACCTTGGATGTCTATAACTACCCTATTGGAGTCTAAATCTATTCTATTGGAGTCTAGAGCTAGCCTATTGGAGTCTATAACTAGCTTATCAGAGTTTAGAGCTATCCTTAGGAGTCTAGATCTAGACTATAGGAATACTGAGCTGGTCTATAGGAGTATGGAGTTGACCTATAGGAGTCTAGATATGGAATATAAGAGTTAGGATATATACTATAGGAGTCCAAAGCTAGACTATAGGAGTTTGTAACTAACATAAAATATTGTAGGCCCAATGTTATTGCAATAATGATCCCTAATCTTACTCTTAAGTTCATGAAAAATTATTTTGATAATGGATTAGTTAAAATATTAGATATTTTTTCTCTAACTTATATAAATTAATCTCTATCACATGTTTCCCAACTAACTTGTGGACTATTGTCAATGATGCCATAGGTGTATCTTGTGAAGGTGGATGAGAAAGGTGACTAATCATAGTTGATAGTGTGTGATGTGACAAGAAAAATTTAGAGAGTATTTTCATTATAAATTGATGTCATGAGAAGAAGACAAAGAGATAATTTTAATGCAACTAATCCCTTATGGTTCCATGAAGGTACATTTCATTGATGTTAAAATTGAATAGGAAGCCTAGTCATGACATGAAGAGGTATGTGCATGAAAATGAATGAAAACTAGCATGTGAAGGTTGTATGTAACCATTTGAGAAATTATTTAATGCATTTAAGCATTCATTATAGTTTTATGGTGAGCCTATAGGGGTAGGACCTTCAGAATAAGCCTACACCTAGACCTCTCTTAGACCCTGCCTAGCCTAATGAGGTATGAAAAATAAACTTCAAGGAAAGTATGAATATGTGAGCATTGACAATAGTGAGATAAGTTTTTTTAGGAATTTTTATAAATTTTTAGGTCATGATTTGAAGTAAATTACATAAAACACTATTTTAGGCCTTCTTGAGTTCATATAATGAGGTGTCAAGACCCAACAATCACCTTTAGATGTTCATTAGCACATATAATCTTTGCATGTTAACATGATATATTAAGGAGATAATTTTAGTGTTTCTAGATATGATATATAGGAATTGGTTTTGGATATAATAGGCATTCCTTTATGAACAATCATTAATATCAAACCCTGTGTTAAATCTCCCTAAAACCCTAATAAGGATTTGATCTGAAAGATCTTATTCAAATTAGATTAGAATAGATTCAAATGCATATAAAAAATATATGAACATGTATTCAACTCTCTCATGGATCTCTAGGTGGTGGTTAGTTAGATGAGAGAGAAAATACAAAAATACATGCTTATTTATCAAGAAGTTGTTATAGCTCTCAAAAGTTGTATTGGTCAAGAAAATGAAATGAATGGGAGAAGAATCTAGAGAATCATTTTTCATGTGAAAAATTATTTATGGATATTTTATATCCTTTAAACTTTCTATTTTTTTCATCCAAGTTATGCATTCGTAGACAAACCTAATGATTTAAATAGTGCAAAACCCAGGCAGAGATGAATATGGATTTGAGGGTCTAAGCATGTCAAATTGATGAGAAAAAGTATATTAAGATTTTATTTACGAATTTCTAAATTAATTTTCATGCTTTTAATAATTTTTGGAGGTCAGTGATTATGGTAAAAAATTTCTCACAACTTGACCTGTCAGGTTCTAATAAGACTATGCAATATAGGGTCAAGAAATTGGTCAACAAGACCAATATTTGCCATTAGACCATATGATATATATATATATATATATATATATATATATATATATATATATATATATATATATATATATATATATATATATATATATATATATATATATATATATATATATATATATATAAAATGGTATGGATATAAAATAGGAAAATTTACATGTATCATGAGAAATTAAAAGTGTATACATGGGTGTTTTAGGTCTAAGTCACCATGATAGGTCTTTGAGGTACATTGGTAGTTCTAAGTGAGTGAGTTGTAGAGATGTTCTTGAGACTTTATTTCCTAAGTGAAAGTGTTAAAAAAATTTGATGATGAACATAAGGCCATGTATAATATATATTAATGTTTCTTTTTTAATATTTTAGTAGCCTAAGAGTATTTTATCTTCATTTTTTCAAGACATACTTGTGAGGTACAAAAGCCTAATAGGGCAGTTCATCCTAAATTAGCTTTCATGGTATGAACAAAAAACATAGGTATAATAAAGCATGGAGGAGGTAATTAGAGGTATTTTTATAATTATTTAATGGTTTTAACTTGTTTTATAAATAAATTTTGGCCCAAGATAATGATGCTTTGATGCTAAGAAGATAGACCTAATATAATCAAGTCTCTATGAGGTCTGAAAGGGAAATGAGCCCTAATTGATTTGTTGTAGAGCAAAGGGGGTCTAAATTTGATTTGAATAATGTTCATAATATTTTATAGTACTTAATATATAGTTTAAATAAGAGTTTAAATGTTTTTGTCTAACTAAGTGGTGTGTTACCATGAGACTTATATATATACAAGGCAGTTTAGGCATACTTTTAGGAAATCAATATAAGCTATAAAAATTTGCTTACTAGCACAGAAAGAGGTCTTGAAATGAAACCATAATATTATATCAGAGTTTTTGTGATAAAAATACATGAGTTGGTTGAGTTAGTGCTGATTAACATATGGATTGGTGCTTCCTTGCAAGTAGGTTCTTGATAAAGCCTAGTCAAGTGAGTGTTTGACTTCATTTGGGTTGGTGATTCAGGTTGAGTTGGTGCTAAATAGAATTTGATATTTTTTTATATTAATGTAGTAAATTTTAAATTTCATAGTGGTTTTTCTTCCCATTGAGGGTTTCCCACTTATATGTGTGTTTTCTTGTGTTATGCTCATGTGAATAGTCTTTATGCATTACTAAATCTTAATGTTGCTTTCATAGTTCATGAATTATTGGATATAGTTGAATGAAAGTTTTTGGTAAAATAATTCACCCATTACTTAGTGATTATGATTCCAATAATTGGTATCAGATCATGGTCCTTTGAAGTAGTTTTATCAGCTTAAATAATATCTTAGAAACACAAACATGTATAGTCATTAAGCACAAGGAGGTTTATCAACCAATAAGGTTCCTCTCTTTAGTGGGACTAATTATGAATTTTGAAGCATTATAATGAAGACATATATAATGTCCTTAGGCTATGATATATGGAAATCTATTTTTGAATTATTTAATCTACCCTCTACACCACCAACTGATGCAGTAGTCAAGAAGGCAAGTGCAAAAAACTCTAAGGTAATGAATGCCATTATCCTATGTGGCCTTTAAAAAGCATAACTTTTTAAGGTCATGCACTTTGATATGAGAAAATGGATTTTGGAAAACTTATAGATGACCTATGAATGAGATAGAAAAGTTAATCTAGCAAAGTTATAGACTCATCAAATGGAGTTTGATATCATGAGTATGAAAGAATATGAAAACATTGTACCTTATCTATTAAGAGTAGATGAAGTGGTAAATGTCATCAGAGCTGTAGGAAAAAAGTTTGAAGAATCAATATTAATATAAAAGGTATAGATATCCCCGACATATAAGTTTATTTTAAAGGTGTTTGTTGTGGAGGAGATCGAAGATCTTAACATACTATAGAGAGATGAAATTCTTGGCATCTTCATTGCTTATGAAATGAGAACAAGTTATAAAAGACATTCCAAGAAGGAAGTTGCATTCAAAGCTGAGAAAAATCCATAAGGTAAAAAGGCCAAGGATGACATTGACATAAACATTGATGATGACAAGATAGAAGCTATGTTAAATACAAGGGTAAGTTTCCATTAAAGTGATTCAACAATGGTAAGATTGGTCATTTTTCATCTAAATGTCCTAACAAGGATAAGAATCAGCATGACAGAGGGCATGATAAACATCATGGCAATGATAAAAAGGTCTATAAGCATAAAAATATATTTTTTTTTCAAGAAGTATGAAGGCAAGAGATGGTCATTCAATAATAAGATAAGTTTATATACCAAAGAAGACAATAGCTCCTATGATGTAAGTGACACAAGTACATATGATAGTGACGATGATATTAATGATCATGATAATAGTGAAACCTTATTCATGGCTATAGAAATAAATAATTAGGGTTGTTCAAAAGGGAAAATTATTATGGATGATGAAGAATTATATGAGGAAGACCTTGAGGTGAAATGGGTGAGTGCTCTAGAGAAGTTGAAGTTTCAAAGAAAGAATAAAAATATAATATTATTGGTTAAGAGTTATGATGAACAAATCAATATATTTGAAGAGCAATTATGAAACAATACCAGTTAACACAAGGAGATCGTCAAATAATTGTAAACTCAAATTAAAATTGTCACTACAAGTATTAGGACCAAGGACAAATAATGCATCAAGTTTGGAATAGAAATGGAGTCCTTGAAGGTAGAATTGGATCAAGCAATAGTCAAGTTGAAGATACATCAAAAATTTGAAAAGAGTACTAAAGTCCTTGGTGATATTTTGAATATTCAAATGGTCTCTACATGAAAAGACATGTCTTGGAATCAAAGAAGAACAAAAAGAAAACAAGGAGAGTTAGACATCAAATAACACTAGATCATCAAAAAATAAATAATAACTTGATTCCTTTAAGATACAACAAAGGTAGAGGTACATCACTCAACATCAGACAGTCAAGGTATGTGAATCTATTCAATGGTTACTATTTCTCATGCAATAAATATAGACACAGGGATGTGGATTGTGTACATCATGGTAGAATCAATTTCTCATATAGGAATATGATTAATACATATATCTACAATAGAATAATAACTATATGTAATAAGTGTGATAAAAGAGGACATATTACAAGGGAATGCAAGATGAGGTATATGAGGAAGGTCATTCAAAATAAAAGGGTATATAGTTATACCATTGAGAATTAGATAAAGAAGTTAAACCTTGTGTACAAGGTAAAGGAGGAGAAGAAGACTAAAAATGATGAATCTACACTAGCTTAGACTACCTTTCACATTCGAGATGAAGGCATGAAATGGTATATAGATGGTGGTTTCTCATGCCACATGAAAGGAGATAAGAGAAAGTTCATCTCATTAAATAAGAATGTTGTAAGAATAGTGAGATTTGGAGATAACACAATTGCCAATATAGTTGGCAAGGGTATCTTGAGTTTGGTCAATGGGAAGACCAAGACATAGAATGTGTTGTATGTGAAAGGTTTGAAACATAACCTACTTAGTGTAAGTCAAATGTGAAACCAAAGACACACACTAACATTTCATGATAGAGGGTGTGATATAAGGAGAGTTAAGTTAGGTAGACTAGTTTCCAATGCTAAGAGGACTGAGAACAATATGTATGTCTTAAATAAGATCAAGGGGAGATTATTTATGAGTAAGATGGATGAATGTTGGATATGAAATTGAAGGTCGGGCTACCTAAAATTTGATAATCTAGAATAAGTGTTTAAAGAACATGCTTAAGATCACAAAACCTAAAAATAGACTTTGTAAACCATGTCAACATGGTAAGCAGACTATAATAAGGTTCAAGTACGAGGATTACTATACTATAAAACCTTTGGATCTAATACATATTTATCTTTGTGGACCTAAAAAAATCTAAACTATTCAATGGAATAGATATTTCATGTTACTCATAGATGACTATACAAGAACGACTTGGGTAGAATTATTAAAATGAAAGTAATAAACTATTAATAAGTTCAAGGTATTCAAGGATATTATTGAGAATGAGAAGAATGTAAATATCAAATGCTTAACATCTAATAGAGGAGGAAATATTTGGTCCAATAAATTTGATGACTTCTGTGAGGTCTATGGGATGAGGAGATAGCTCTCAGTAGCTAAGACACCTCAAAAGAATGGGGTACTAGAAAGAAAGAATAAGATAGTTAAAGAGATGGAAATAACTATGATAAATGACTCAAGGTTAGCTGATGGATTCTAGAGAGATGCATTGAGCATACTAGTCTACATCTTGAATAGAGGATAGATAAGGACTAATGGAAACAATAGCCCTTATGAACTATGGATAGGTAGACCTACTAATGTGGAACACTTTAGAGTGTTCGAAAGTAAATGCTTTATCAAAATATATGAGTAATACTTAGCTATGTTTTATTATAGGTATGATTAAGGTATACTCTTTGGGTATTTATCAATAAGATCATCCTATAGATTCTATAATAAGAGGTTGTAAAATATAATGGAAAACACAAATGTGAATATTGATGAGATAAAAAATCACACTCATAGTCAAATGATACTTTAGATAATTTGAACTTTAATAATGAAGAGGAAACAATAGATATTGATGAGGAAGAGAGAGAAGTTGAGTAAAGACAAGACTCAAAAGGACCCTCAAGATAGATTCAAAGAGTTAATCCTAAATCATAAATCATTATAAAAAAGGATACAAGTATGAAAATAAGAAGAAGGATGGTAAGTAACAAAATTAAGAGAATGTTTCTCTATTATCTACTATTGAACCTAAGAACCTTGTAGAAGAAAATAAATACCAATTTTGGATAGGTGCTATAAATGAAGAGTTAGATCAAATAGGAAAAAATGAAAATTGGAATCTAGTTCGTAAGCCTAAATACAAGAATGTCATTGACACTAAATAGGTGTTTAGGAACAAGTTGAATGAATATGGATAAGTCACTAGGAACAAGGCCAAATTGGTATGAAAGGGGCATGCCCAAATATAATGTGTAGAATTTGAGAAGACCTTTGATCTAATAGCAATATTGGAAGCCATAAAATCATTTCTAGCATATGTTAGATCCAAAGGGTTCAAGTGTACTAGATGGATTTAAAATCTACATTTTTGAATGGGAACATGGACTAAGAGGTGTACATTGAGAAACCTGAGGTTTTCTCACTATCAGGTAAAAAGGACTATGTTAATAGATTGATAAAATCTCTTTATGGTTTAAAGCAAGTTCTTATATCTTGGTATGCTAGATTAGATAGGTATCTATTCATTCGAGGATTCAAAAGAGGAGTTGTAGATAGTAATTTATACATAAAGATATAAGATAACCATGAGTTGATAATAGTTGTCTATGTGGATGACATCATCTTTGGTGAAAATAGTGAGAATATGACTAAGGCCTTTGTAGATGTTATGAAGAAGTAGTTTGAGATGTTCATGATGGGAAAACTATGATTTTTTATTGGGATACATGTCAATCAATTAGAAAAAGGTATATTCATCTCACAAGATATGTACATAAGGGAGATGTTGAAGAAATATCAGATGGTAGATTGCAAGGAAATTATCACACCTATGATTACAAGATGTAAGTTGATAAAGGAATATGAATATCTAAGCATCTATTAGACATCATATAGGTTAATAGTTCTAAGTTTGTTATACACTACTAACTTTAGACTTGACATCATGTAAGAATTAGGTCTTATGGGAAGCTTTCAAGAAGACCTAAATGAAAATCATCTATAGTGATAAAAAGGATACTTAGGAATGTCAAGGGGACTGTGGAGTTTAGGTTGTGGTATCTTAGGAGCAAGGAGTTTGATTTGATAGCCTATATAGATGCAGATTGGGAAGGAAGTCTAGATGATATGAAGAAAACTATAGGAATAAATTTATTCTTAGGAGAATGCTTAGTATCATGGATGAGCAAGAAACAACCCTCTACGAAACTATCTACTTGTGAGGCTAAATAAATTACATTAGCTTCATGTTCCACTCAAGTTCCTATGAATGTGATAGACCTTAAAAGACTACAAGGTGAAGTATGATAATCCTAGCCATATCTATTGTTAAAATACAAGTGCTATAAACATCTCAAATAACCCTATCATAAACATAAGGACTAAGAAAATTCACATTTGGTATCACTTCCTAACATAGTAGGTAAGTGAACAAAGTGTTGAACTTGAATATGTTTCTACAAATGATCATATTGTAGACATTTTAACCATGCCACTTCTGAATGCAACATTTGAACATCTAAGAGAGGATTTGGGTGTAGTTCCTACCCCTAACAATCATTAAGTAAGTCAAGTGCTTAGGGGGAGATCATAAGGTGTTTTATTGGATTCAAGATTAGGTGATTAATGCTGAGAAGGTTTTCATGGAGATAGGGGAACATGTGTGTATGATGATTCATTGACTCATAATATTGTGTCTTGAGTTGTTTGGCTATAATAAGTGTGATCCAAGAAGTTACAAACATATCTTTGTCATTTATGTCAAAGGGGGAGAAAGTTTAGAATGAGGGAAAAATTACCTATTCATAGAAGGTTCTGAGAGTCATTGCTATCAATGACAAAGAGGTAGATTTTTAAATATTGTCATTGATGTCATAGTTGTATCTTGTGAAGGTGGATGACAAAGGTGATTAAGCCTCATTTATAGTGTGTGATGAGATAAGGGGAATTGAGAGAGTGTTTTCATGAGAAATTGATGTCATGAAAGAATGATAATAGATAATTTTAAGGCAACTAATGCCTTATAGATGCATTTAGGTATAGCTCATTAATGTCAAAGTTACATAAGAATCCTAGTCATAAGCCTAGTCATGACATGAATATATATGTGAATTAAAATGAATGAACAATAGTAGTTAAATGTTTTATGTAATTATTTGATCATTTATGTGATGAATTAAAGAATTCATGATATTTTCATAGTGAGCGTATAAGGGTAGGACCTTCAGGCTAACCCTACACCTAGACCTCTCTTAGACCCTACCTAGCCTAATGAGGTATGAATATCAGATTTCAAGGAAATAATGAATTTTTGAGCATGGAAAGAGGTGAGATAATTTGTTTTAGGAATTTTCACAAAGTTTGAGGTCACATTTTTAATTGAATTGCGTAAAACACTATTTTTAGCCTTATCAAGTTCATAAAATAAGGTCTCAGGACTCAAGAAACTCCTTCAAACATTTATTGGCATATGTAACCTATAAATGGGAACCTAATAAATTAAGGAGAGATGGGGAAGTGTCATATCTAAGATATCTAGGCATTAGTTTTGGATTTAAAGGGTAGTCCTTTATGAACAATCATCAACCCCAAAACCTGTGTTAAATTTGCCTAAAACCCTAATAAGAACCTAATGTTAAATATATTGTTAAAATCAAATAAAAATGGATTTATTTTCCTATACAAGCTATTTGATCATGTATTCAAATCTCTCAGTTATCTATAGGTGGTGGTGGTTAGTTAGATGAGAGATAAAATGCACAGATACAAGCTTATTTGTTAAGAAGTTGTTATAACTAACAAAATTTGCATTGGTCAATAAAATAAAATTAATAGGAGAAGAATATACAGACTAATTTTTCATGTCCATGATGATTTATATATAGGTTTTATCCTTTAAATTTAATAATTTTTTCATCCAAGTTAGTTAATCGTAGATAAACATAAAGATGCAAATAGCTCAAAATCTAGGCAAAGATAAGAAGATGTATTTGAGGGTTTGATCATATCAAATTGATGGAACAAAGTGCATGACGTGTTTATTTATTAATTTTAATTAATTTTAATGCTAGGAGTAAGTCTTAGAGGCTAGTGATTATGGTGAAAAGTTACTCGCAAGTTGACCTATCCAGTTCAGATAAGACTATGTGATATATGATCAATAAATTGGTCTGCAAGACCAATATTTTCATTATACTATAAGATATTTCTATAAAATAATGGTTTTGAGATATAATAGGTCAATTTAAATTCATCAAAAGTCATGAAAAGTGTCGACATAGATGTTGGAGGTCTATACCACCATGATTGGTCTTTGAGGTAAATTGGTAGTTCTAAGTGAGTGAGTTGCAGAGATGGTATTGAGATTTTATCTCCTAAGTGAAAGTGTTATAAAAATTTGGTTATTACCCTAATGTTATGGAGAAATTTTTTACATTTTTAATTTTAAAGAGTTTAGTGGTCTAAGAGTAATTGAGCTTCATTTTTTCAAGATAGACTTTTGACGTACACAGACCTAATAGGGTAGTTGGTCCTAAAAGAGCTTTCATGGTATGAATGAGAGACACAAGTCTAATAAATCATGGATAATTTAATTAGATTTATTTTCATAATTTATTTAATGGTTTTTATTTTTTGGATAAGGCCATCTAGGCCCAAAATAGTTAATCTTTGATGCTAAGAAGATTGACTTAATGCAATTAGGTCTCCATGAGGCCTAAAAGAGAAATGAGGCCTAATTGAGTTTTTATAGCCCAAAATGGGCTCAAATATAATTTTAATTATGTTCACAAGATGTTTTAATACCTATTACATGGATGACCTATGAGGTTGAAGGTGTGTGGCTGACCAAGTGGTGTGCGATGATGAGACTTGTATATATGCAAGGTAGTTTAGGCCTATTTTGAGGAAAGCAAAACAAGTAAATAAAATATTTCTTGGTAAGGAATAATGATGTATTGAAATTAGAATATAAAAATATATCAATTGTTTGGTGATCAAAATACATGAGATGGATGAGTTGGTGCTTGCTTGTAAGCAGGTGCTTGTTAAAGCCTAGTCAATTGGGTGCTTCACTTCATTGGGGTTGGTGATCCAAGTTCAGTTGGGAATAAATATAATTTTATATTTTTTTAATATGAATTTAATCCATTTTTATGGATCAAATTGGGTTTTATTCCTTTTGAGGATTTTCCACTTATATGTGTGTTTTATTGTGTTATGCTCATGTGGATGGTCTTTATACATTGCTAGATCTTAATATTGATTTGATAGTCCATGATTGATTTGATATAGTTGAAATATTTTTTTTGGTATAATGATTAACTAAGCCCCCTCTTAGTGATTGTGACTCTAACATAACTCTTGAATGAAGTGATACTTGATTATAAGGTGCTTACTCTTACCATGAAAGACATGGTTATTTAATAATGCTAATGAGGATATATTGTCATAATAGATCACACAATCTCCTTACTACTCCTCATGCAAATATGAAAGTATCCTTATCAATATTTTAGCTTGTAATTTTTTTTAATTTTTTGATATGTACATTGATTTAGTTTTATAAAGTAAAACTATAGGTTATTTCTTTGAGCCTAAGATATGGCTTCTGATCCAAGATGAAATACATACCCCAGACTACTCTTTTAGTCATCAATGTTATCAACCCAATCATTAGTTTTGTAACCCATTATCTTAAATTAATTTATTGTTACATAAAAAAAAATCCATAATATCTTGTTATATTTACATACCTAAATATCCTCTTGCTCACTTGCCAATGTATCTCCTTTGATGTTTCCATGAATCTAGATATGAGGATGACTATATACATAATGCTTGGCCTAGTTATAGTCAAATACATTAAGGTTCCCAATAAGCTCTTCTACCATGTGGGGTATACATTTCTGATGCAATAATCTTTTCATAACTTTAAGCTTGTGTCAGATGGAGTAGATACTGGCTTGTTGTATAACATCTTAATCCTCTCCAAAATCTCCTTTGCATATTTAGATTGGCATATAAAGATGCCACTATCCATTTTCTTCACTTTTGTTCCAAGAAAATACTTTAAGAAGAATAAATTAGTCATCTCAAAATCCTTCTTCATGGTTATTTTAAACTCTTTTATTAAATAATTTACATCTCCAGTGAATATTAAATCATCCACATACAAAACTACAATAAAAATATCACCTTTTCTCAATTTGATGTAGAGTGTGGGCTCACTATCATTTTTTATAAAGTTATTACTCAATAAGTAAGAGTCTTTACAACTATACCATGATATTAGGGCTTGATTGAGCCCATACAATACCTTTCTAAACCTCTATACCTTGACTTCAATATGAATAATCTCATATCTAGGTGGTTTTCCCACATAAACCTTTTTTTTCACTCCATTCAATAAGGTTGACTTGGCATTTATTTTATGCACCTTCCACTTATGTTGATAATAAATGGATATGATTATCCTTATAGTTTCTATCCTTGATACAAGTTCCAACATCTCATTATAGTCATGTCTAGGCCTTTTATTGTATCCCTTCACCAGTAATCTTACCTTATGCATCTCTATCTTTCCTTTAGGAGTGGTTTTTATCATGTACACCCACTTGCATCCTATGACCTCATTTCATTTTGGTATTTAAACTAAATTCCAAGTTAATTTATCTTTATTATGTACATTTCTTCATCCATTACCTCACATCACTTACTATCCTTGACTAATTTTTCAAAGTAGATAGGATCAAATAATAAAAAGATATCATAATTCATTGTTTCATCTTCATTTTTCTCATACCTTGACTATTCGTTGACTTCTTTCAAGCTTCTTATCCTTGATAGGCATTAGCTTGAGTTAGAGGAGGATGATGTTGGCTCATGAATAATTACTTGATCTCCTTAATGGATGCTACCACTAGATGAATAAACACTTTTTGAAATATTACATGAACTTGGTACATGAGTGTATGTACTACCTATTGGTTTTGATTCAATGAAGGGTTCACTGTCCCTTGTTTTCACATGCTCTTCTTCTTGTCTCACTTCCCAAGCTTCATTCTCAATAAATTGAACATCCTAGATGATTATGAGATATTTAGTGAAATTATTTTACAATTGATAAGCATTTTATTAGATATTATACCCTATGTAAATGCACTTCTCACATTTTCCATCTTACTTTGTTCTTTTTTTCTTGGGCATGTCTACATATACAATGCATATGAACAATCTAAGGTGTTTAACACTTGGATTCCAATTTTTTCATTATTTTTTGGGGATAATATCCCTAATTCTCTTCATTAGATAAATATTAAATAGGTATATGACTATTTATATATCCTCAACTCAAATATCATTAGGCAAACACTTTGTATTTAGCATGATACTTGCTATCTCTTAAATGGTCCTATTCATCCTCTTAGCCACACCATTTTTCTATAGTGTATACCTATATATAAATTATTTATTGATGCCATGATACTTGTACTAATTTATGAAAACATTAGAGATATACTCTCCCCCTCTATCCATCCTCAAAATATTGATATAATGGCTACTTTGCTTTTCCACTATGGACTTAAATTGCTTGAAGGTATCGAATACATCTAATTTCTTCTTGAGAAAATACACCCATATATTTTTACTAAAATAAACTATGAATTGCATGAATTAGACATTATTGTATATGGAGGGGTCTTCATTAGACCACATAAGTTTGAATGGATCATCTCTAAAGGAGATCTATCTCTCCATGCTTTACCCATAACAAATGAACTCTTATATTGCTTCCTCAATATGTATCCTTCACAAAATCTTGTTTGGATATTCTATAAAGGTTATCCATCTCACCATTTAATTCTTTTAAATAAGGTTTAGTCCTCAAAATATTAAATTTCCAAACTTTAGGTGACAAATAGTAGACTCATCTACTATAGTTTTGAATGCTACTACGATCTCACTTTATATTCTCAACAAATTTGATTGGTTGTTATACTGATAGTCAAAATACTCCTATTTCAACCACTCCTATCAAAGGTTATTCATTTAACATTATAAAATATGACCTTATACCACTTTTTGAGAAGTTAACCAATGGTAATAATGTTATGCTTCAACCCAAGCACATAGTAAACAATTTGAACTTGTCTTTTGTCACCTTGCTTGGTGAAAATAGATATGTCACCTTTTGCCCATGATGATAACCTTATAATTATTTCCCATATTTACATTTTATTTTATTGATTCATTAATGTGGTTAAATATTTATTTGTTCCCACTCATGTGGTTTCTACAACCATTATCCAAGTATCATGTCTCTTTACCACTTTGCTTTGCAATGTTGCATGTTATGAACATGTTTCCACCTTTATCATTCCCATTAGGTTAAACATCTTGTGTTTTGGATAAGTTTTTATTCTACCTATTGATATCATACACCTTATTTATACAATCATTAGCATAGTGTCAATACCTTTTGTAATTATATCATTGGACATTAGAGATATCATACCATTATGTAGATACTCCTCTAGAAGTACCACTACTCCTTCCTTTTCCTTTTCTATGTGACTGTTTATGGTTATTCCTTACACCTTCTTGAATAATAAAATTTCTTCCTATTCCTCTATTTTTTTTATTATATACCCCTTCCTCTCACATTCACATTGGTGTTGAATGCTTGCTCATGAGATGAAGTGGCTTAGCAATTCGAGATTTATTCATGGGTTTGAAAGGAACCCATTAGCTCATCTATTGTAATTAGCCTCAAATAATTTTACTCTTCAATTAAAAAAACTATAGGCTCAAATCTGATTGGAAGGCTCCTCAATACCTTCTCTATCATCCTATGATCTTCAATGGTATCAACACATGTCTTAATTTTCTTGAAAAAAATCATTTTTATTATGAATAATTGATTAATAGACTCATTCTAATTCATTTTAAGGGTCTCAAAGTCCATTATTAAGAGATAATAATTGAAAATATTCACCTTGTCACATGCTTGATATGCATTTTTAAGAATATCCCATGCTTGTTTAGAATGGACAGTTGTTTTTATACTAGGAAAGATTGAATCAGCTAGTGTCATTTGTATGTAGTTGGGTGCCTTAGAATAATTTATCCTATTATCTTTCAATGCATTCCTTTGTTCTTGTGTTAATGCATTAAAGTATACTAGTTATAAAATCTTATTATATCCACCTTCAACCAACTCACATAGCTCTTACTATTCAATTATGGTCTTCATTTTGATGCTCCACACATCATAGTGATTTCCATCAGATGTATGGATTTGCTGCCATGAACCAGAACTACCTTATACCATGTCTAATTGGTATTAAAACCTAGGGTATATGACACTAGTTATTGGTAGAAAATATAAAATGTAGGCCCATGGTATCAAATAGGTAGTTTATAACACTCAAATACTAAAGCTTTGGACTAACTCCATAGCTACCAACATGCATAGAAATTTTTACTTAAAAAAATCTTAAAATAAATAAAAAATGAGAGATAGAGTTGTAGAAATAAAACATACAATTTTCATATAATAAATCCAACTTAAAATTTATTACAAGTTGTTTACAATGCATAAACTTGTACAGTTACAACTATTCATAAAAATTGAAAAAAATAATTTGTCCTTTATTTCTTTATTATTCTATAGCTTTTTTATGCATAATATTATCTTATCTCTATTTTTATCCTTATATTCTTCCCATTACTCTTCTTACTTATCTATTTTGTCTACACAATCTTGTTATTGTGTTATTCTTCTCTACTATTGTATTTTTTCTTCTACCCTTCACTTTATTATCTTGCCTCTATGTTCTTCTGTTCCTCTCATTTATACTACATCACTAATTTTCTCTATTCCCTCTTGCTTATATTATATTTTTATTCTATTTGTCTCTTTTTATTTTTGACTTTTGTTGGTAGTCTTCTATTTACCACCTACTCTTCCCTATAGACTAAACTATTAAAAAAAATCAAATTCAAACTTACTTCAATAAGTTCGTTCAATGGTTGAAACTATAGAGTGTCCATAAAACTAGGTAGGGGTAGGTTAATCAAAAGAATAATAATTTAACACTACTTTTTTACACTGTGGTAATATGTATAATGATGGGGTTTTGAAATAAAGCACACAATATGAATAACTATAATAGAAATAAATTAAGGATTACTAATTTAGTAGAAACATTCATGGGTACATACCCCAACCATAGGGCTCTCTCCATCTAGGGAATTATAAATCCTAGTTTGAGATATATAATTAAGGCCATCACATGGAAACTTTATTACATAAATTGGGAGGATTAAGTTACCTTTAGGAGAATAAAATTTGTGTGGGTCATGGTAATAAATATATTTAAATATAATTTTCACAACCCTATATAATAAATATGTGGAGAATATTAATAATATTAAATCATGTACTCAGGATTTATTTTATGGTTGTGTGTTATTTTTTATAGTCGTGTATTTCACAAACACCATCCTAGTACAACAAGTGAAAGTATAATGATACTCCAATAGAACTATAGGAGAATAGTTTAATAATTAACTATATGCAAATAAACAAGGAGATAATTAAATATATCATATTTTAGGATGGGAAATAGTGATTGTATGATTTTTATCTAAGAGTTATAGAATTTCCCTCAGATAGTACACAAATATTACATTAAAGTAAGGGTTTTTATGTATATAAATTATATATTGATATATCCATTTGAAAACAAAACAACCCCTCTCCATTTTTTACCTTATAACAAATGATAAAGTATAAATGGTAATCATAGGTGATAGAGGACTGCATACAAACCTTAGGTTATTGTATTTCACAACTGGAGTGGTTGATGGAGCTAATAGATTAGAAACCTTTATAGTAACCACACACACAATTTAAGAAGTAGCAAATGTGTTATAAATATAGGAAGAACCACAATTTGAATCATGACACTTTGCAATAGGTCCCACACTAAGTATATCAACATGGTTGAAAAAACATATCCCAAGGGTAGACAAACAATTATAAAAACATGGGGAGGAGAATAGCAAATTTGTAGTAAAGGATTGTTCTATACTAATATTTCTTGGGGAAGAATAAATGATAGATAAAGGGAGTATGTCCTATTATTTTAATAAAATGAAAAAAACCAAGGTAGGATGGGGAAAATATAAGGATAAAAATTTGAAGAACATCTAAAGATATCCATCACCACCTCCATGGTAGATATTGGAGAAACATACAAAAAATGAGTGTAAAGAAAAGAGATATAATCCATTTACCATATAAATAAAGGAAAGGGATGAAAAAATAAAAATCAAATAGGATAAAAACCCATAAGGGAGAAGGGAAGGAAACATTGGTATCATATTCAATGTCTTTATAGGAAGAAGAACATGAATGCAAATAAGAGGGCCCCAAAGAAGGAGTGTCAAATATCACTACATTAATTTTGGAAAAATTACAAGAAAAAGAGGAGTAAAAAAGATGGGGAACATGCATGATAGATAAAAATAGTAAGGGAAAGCAATGATAAATAACAAACTAATTTAATAGGAAAAATTAATCCTTTATACATTGAATGATATAGTGGAAGGACTCATAGCTACACTCCAATAAGCTATAATTGTTACTAGGACAATAGAAAGAAAGAAGAAAAAATAAATATAAAAATATTAAGAGAATTGGATAAAAAATAATAGGGAAAAAAATGATTACCTTAAGGATATGGTAAGGCTTCAAAAATTACCAAAAATAGAGTTTATAATAAAATAAAAGACTAATTAGTAGTAGAAATTTACAACAAAGGTAGTTATAGTCACTAAATGAGATGGTAGAAACCACAACAAAACAAAGGAAATATTTGCAAAATAATTATAAAATAAAATAAATGAAATAGTATTGATTAAAACATAATCTTAAAAAATATCATAAAAATAAAAAGCATAGTAGGAAAAGGTAGAGAAGGAGAGGCTAGTATAAGAAAAATCAAATAAGGAGATATTAGAAGAGAAAAGAAAAAGGAAAGATATGGAAAAAAAAGACTGAGGGATAATCAATAAAAGGGTATAAAGAAAAAATAAAGAAAATAAAATGAAGAAAATGAGAATAATGAAAAGAAAGAAAGGATAAGAGAGAAAGATAAGAAAAATAAATAAAAATGAAAAGTAACGGAAATATCATATAAAATAAAAATATAAAGGAGATATTGGAGCTAAAATCAAAGTAAAAATACATGAAATATAAATATAAAGCTTTATGGAGAAAAAAATTATGAAAATCCATGTTCCACATGCATTATAGCTAATGGAAGTGATCCCACAAGTGAAATCTAGAGATATATTAAATCATATCAAGATAGAGATGACTAAACACATCCACTTCACTTATATTGTTGTGGTACCAACTAGTTTGTTATAATCGACAATATAATTAAAAATCACATTATAATTATACAAATTGAAACCAAAAGATTAAATTAAAAAATGGTGAAACATTGATCAAAAATGCCAAAGTTGATCAGATGTCTAGACATGTAACTATTGTAGAGAATAAAATTAACACTAAAAGTCATAATCACCAAAAAACCCCTATTAAATCATAAGACTACCTTGTGAGGAGAATAAAATATCAACCTCTTTGGGTGGTGATAGATAAGGAAAAAATAATATCGTAGAAAATTATTGCACATGAAAATGAATTTTTGGGTTAGATCCTATAAGAGAATAATTAAAAATGAGAGGAAGATAACATATAAGTTGAAAAGTTATCTAAAGTAGTTTGGGATGTGAAAACACACATTGCATATTCTATTAGTTGGTCAATCTATACACAAGCCAAGAAGGAGTTAAAAGTCCTAAAAAAATAAGATCAATATAGCCTCCATAAGTTATGAATCCATTAAATCCCCATAAAAGATGAACACAACAAATGGTTAGATCTGCAATAAGAATAAAATGAAAAAAAAATAAAAAATCATTTTTTAATAAATGGAGGAATATGGCACTTTGTTAAGTATCCAAATGGAAAATATGGAGGGGATTATTTTGAAACATGAGGCATAATTAAAAACTTTTGAAACTACACCAGTCCCAAGGGACATCATAAAAGTAGCTCAGGAGAACATGAAACTAGAATATTTGATTCTATAAGATAAGTCCCTATCACTTAATTTTAGAATTCTTTTAAGTCTTTCTTAGAAAATAATGAGAAGAATATACCTAATAAGGGGTAACTTCCAGTCTAAAGGAAGTTCAAATTTGGACATAAAGGTGTATCATTATCTTATAAATATAGTCAATTGATTCAAATAAATATATTGTGATACCTTATGTTATATGTCTAAATTTATGGTTTTCAATTGTGTTATCATCCCATAGTAAAATATTTTTATCAATTTTTTTCGTAAAGAAGTAATGATTTGATTTGAATTAGACATGCTATAATTCTTTCAAATTGCCTCAAGGATCATACTTTTTTATAAAATTTGGAAAATTATTTGTAAGATTATTAAATAGAGGATAAGGTTAGAAATAATCAAAATTTATAACCCATGATTTAGGTTGTACCTTGGGCTCTCGATTAGGGGGTGTTAAACCACAGAATGGGTGATTTTATTTGATGAACATATAAGGTGAAGGGAAATCTTACATCAACCAAAAATATGTTATCTTAGGTTTTTATTTTAGTTTATTTTTGTGTCCTTATTTTATTAATATTGTTAACCTCTATGAATGAAATTTTAAAATTAATCCTTTTCTATATAAAAAAATAGACCTTTTGACTATGTCTCCCTTTTTAGAGATTGTTATGTATTAGGAACTTGTCATAAATGGTTCTTCAACTACAATATGAATTAGTTGATGAAATTTTATAGGGTAATATAATATGACACCTAAAAAATCTCTAGTAATTTTAATTACATTTATAGATACCATAGGGATATACCAATTATTCCAAAAGTAGAAGGTTTCCTCACTTGTGGTCATGTTACAAAATGAATTGGACGTTGAATCTTGGTTAAATTTTATCACATGATACTTACACCCTTTGAAAAAACTTTTAGACCATTTGGATTATTGTAGAGGAATAATATCTATTTCACTATAATAAGATTTCATCACTTTCATTATGTTTAGAAATGAATTATATGCTGAAACTTGGTGGCAGTTTAGCACATGACACTTAAAAAATTTGCACAGAAGTTTAGACCATTTGGAGCTACCACAAAGGCATATTAGTTATTTCAATAGCATAATGTTTCATCAATTTAATTTATGTTTTATAATTAATTAGATGCTAAAACTAAATTATAGTTTATAACACAACACTTACAACCTGTCTACAAAAAAAAATGACCATTTAGAGTCATCTCAAAGGTGTACTAGTTATTTCACTATCAGGATTTTTTTCTTACTTATGGTATATCTAAGGTAATTATTGAATTCAAAAATTATGGTTGGTTTCATAAAATTTATTATTAAGTATAATTTAAAATTTTCAAATCAATTGGAAAAGTGAGGCAAAAGTTATGATAGTTTTTGTAAACTATCATTTCATTAGGCGGTGCATCTATCCAGTCTACAGAAGGTTCATTAACTTATTATATATGTTAATTTAACATTTATGCTACCAAATTTTTAAATTATATATAAAATTAATCCTTAAATGTGTGTTTAAATTTTTATCTCAATTGGATAAATGGAGATAAAGTTATGACATTTTTGGTTATTGTCATTCAATTAGAAACATGATTATATCTATCATGAAGGTTCAATACCTTAAGGAATGGCGACATTGATAATTAATTCACCAAATTCAATGGGTTTATATAAAATTTAGTTATATGTTTTAAATTTCATACCTTTTTTATGAATGTATTTAAACATGTTTAATTTATAGTAACTACCATTGAACTTGGAAACATTATTTATGTATTATATGACACTTGGCCATTGTTCCTAACCTATGGTGACTTGTGTTAACCTGACATAACTAAATTTTTTAGAGATGATTTAAAATTTAGTCTATAATATATTTTTAAAACTTCATATCATTTTGATTAATTACATGTACTCTATCAGGTTTTTCATAACTATTGTTCTTTTTGAAATGTCACCTGCCAATTTTTGATAGTTACTGATAGTTAGGTGTTGATCATGAAAATTGAAGGTTGCCTAAAACTTGGAAATTTTGATAATGTTATGGAATTTTAAGATTAACCCCATGAATATTATAATGTCTTATTATTACTCTTATTTAGTTAGAGAATTTGATTTATGAGAGGGTGCAAGTTGTGTGGACCAAGGGTAGAGCACAATAGAGTAAAATAGTATATGGTTTTTTTTCATTTTTTATCTTAGAAAAAAATCCCATAAAGGATATGATCCAAAAAAATTATTTAATTAATGATAATCTTATATATTTAAATTAATTTTTTTATCTACATGTATGGCTTTAGTTTATGTCTTGGTATGAGTGAATATCTAGGTATCATAGAAATAGAGGTTGTCCTTAGGTGGATACCTCATCTATGATTGAATCATTTCTTATTATATCCATGTTTTTAATTTATGGGATAAGTGTGTGTGAATTAAACTCTATCTGAATCTATCATCAAGCTATCAAAGAGTAGTTTACATTGTTGGAGTAATGGCAGACAAAGGAAATGTTGTTAGAAGAGGGGGAAAACAAAGAGTATCCCATGTTACACATTTAGATAAGATGATGAGAGGAATTAAAACAAGGTTGGATGAAATGTAAATATCAAAAAGGAGAGAAAATCATGGTGGAGACATGAATGAATAAGAATAATAATAAGTTTAGGAGTTTTATGTGGAATATATGGATAATGAATCTGAGACTAGATTTATCAGTGTTGTGGTAAGGATTGGTTGTAAACTAAGGTTGAAAACACCTTGCTATAATATGATCTTTAATCTCAAGTATTTTATAGATTGGATAATAGAGATTGAGAAGTATTTTTACTATGAGTGTATGGAGGAACACAAGAAGATGAAATTTTCTTTCATAATGTTGAAGATCCATGCTTCTTTATGGTGGGATCATGTGTAGGATGAGAGACAAATGAAAGGTAAGGAGAATATAAAATATTAGGGGAGGATTGTGGAAAATATAAATGCCAAATTTATGCCTTCTAAATATCAAATTAGTTGGTTCAAAAAACTATATAATTTGAGATAAAAGGATATCAACATCAAAGAGTACACTAAGGAGT
Source organism: Torreya grandis (assembly GCA_037957365.1). NCBI lineage: Eukaryota > Viridiplantae > Streptophyta > Pinopsida > Cupressales > Taxaceae > Torreya > Torreya grandis. The sequence goes on along the minus strand of JARHVA010004050.1, from coordinate 1,331,015 downwards.
TTTATAATCTCACTTTAAGGGTTACAAATAGAATTGTTGGCCATGATAAGGTGTAAAGGTATGGTAATGGACTCCATTTTTAAATAGAATATTAAATTAGTTTTTTAAACTTGAAAAACATAGAGGAAGCCTATCAATGCGTATTGAAGGTAGATGAGAAGATATTGAGGAAGTAACAAGGAAACTTTAGAGGTTGAGGAAGGTATTATAGAGGATGAGGACATAAAAATAGTAGAAGAGGTTAACAAAATAATTTTGGAGAGGTGAGCACTTCAAAAAATTAGAAATTAGGCTAGAGAGGAGGATATTCTTCTGAAGGACAAGGTTGTTATGGATAAGGTTGAAGAAGAGGTTTTCAAGGTAAGTACTTTGGATGAGATAAGTATTTTGGTCATAAAAAGAAATATCTTATAGAAAAACATCATAATAATATTAAGAGAACTGAAGGGACAACTCATATATACTTTAGAGATAGGAATGTTTTGATATGCCATACATATAAGGAAAGGTTCTATTGATTAATAAAATGTTTTTGAAACCATTTAAGGAGGTGAATGAATTAACACAAAGAAAGTGTTTTTTTAAATTGTATACAAATATGAAGGTAAGTGTTTTAGAATTTTAAGTGATAGTGGTAGCATGAATAGTTTTGTTTCTCAAGAGATAGTATAAAAACTTGGGATGAAGTGATTGACACATTCTACACCATACAAGGATTCTTGGTTGCTTAATGAGAACTAGGCACTAGTGAATGAGTAGTTTGTGGTGAATTTTGAGATTGGTTTTTAAAATGATTAAGTTTTTATGTGACATCATGCCTATGGGTGTATGTAATGTGCTATGGTGTAGGCCAAAGAAGTTTGTTAGGAGAGTCATACATAAAGTGAGATTAAACACATACACCCTTAAAAATAATTGAAAGTGATACACATTAAGTTTATTGAAGGATAGAGGAGATGAGGTGGAGAACAGTTTCAAAGTAATGGTGGTATTTATTAAAGAGCTTTTAAAGGTGGCCAAGGAAGAAGAAACATGTTGTTAACTAATTTTAAATCCTGTGAGTGTTGTGATACCCACTATTATAAGTAACCTACCCATTTAAATTTAGAATATGTTAAAATATTATGTTGATATTAAGACATGTGAATTGTTGGGTTGACTACCACCTATAAGAAGTATTATTCATCATATGTATTTAATGCTAGGAGAATGTTTTCCTAATAAATTAGCATACATTTTGACCCCAATGGAGAATTACGAGATAAATAACCAAGTAAAGGAGTTGTTGAGGAAGGGGTTAATTTGAGAGATTCTAAGACCACATGTTGTTCCAACTATGTTGGCACCAAATAAAGGTGGAGAATGGTGAATGTACATAGATTCAAGTGTAATAAAAAATATCACCATTAAGTATGTATTTCCACTACTAAGAATGGATGACTTAATGGATTTTTTGAGTGGAGGAAGGTAATTCATCAATAAATATTTTAATAGTATGTATCCTCAAATCTTCATAAGATAAGATGATGATTGGAATACCACATTCAAGTAAAATGATAAGTTATATGAGTTATCAATCATGCCATTTGATTTGTCAAAAGCCCCAAGTACATTCATGAGACTCATGAATGAAGTGTTGAATCCTTTGAAGGGTAAGTGTGTGATAGTATATTTTTATGACATTATAATTTTTAGTCATTATAAGGAGAAACATTTGAAGCATTTGAAGTTATTTTTTAATAAGTTGAAGGAAAATAAATTTCTAGTGAAATTGAAGAAGTGTAGCTTCATGTGAGAGGAACTAATTTAATATGGATTTATAATCTCAAAAGATGGTTTGAATATATACATTAATAAGGTGTGGGACATTTTGGATTATAATTCAACAAAGATTATGTTTAAATCGATAATTTTCCATGGTTTGTCAAGTTTCTATAGAAAATTTGTCATAAAATTTAGTGACATATGTGCATCCATCATGAAGACAATGAAGGGAGATAATAAGAAATTTTAGTGGACTATTGAACTAGATAAAAAAATTCAATTTTTAAGAGAAAGGTGATGGAATAACTAGTGTTATCCTTACCATATCTTTTAAAACCATTTCAAGTTGATTGCCATATAAGAAAAATAACTATAGGATCGGTGTTGTGTTAGGAGGGTATGCCCATTGCCTATTTCAATGATAATTTTAATTAAGATAAGATTAAGTACTCAGTATATGACCAAGAATTATATGCAATGGTGAAATATCTCAAGAATTAGTGACATTACATGTTTCCAAAACAGTTCATTTTATAAACAAGCAATCATGATTTTTAGTTCATAAAAAACTAGGGTAATCTCAATCAATGACACATAAAATGGGTAGAATTTATTCAAAGCTACATTTATTTATTAAATCATAGAAGTGGAAATTCCAATAATTTAAATGATGCCTTGATTAGGTGAGATTTTGTAGTGAATGAGATGAAGGTTGAAGTCATTGAATTTAAATGTATGACAGTGTTGTATAAATAAGACTTAGATTTTTGAGATGATGGAAAGCATGTAGGAATTGAAAAGGCATAGTAAAAAATATATGGTTTTAGTATAGGATTCTAGATGGATTTTATCCAATGGAAAGGATTTATGTATAACTCAAGGCTCCATGAAATAGAACCTATTGAAAAAAACATAGTAAAGGTCTAGCTAGTCATTTTAGGTATGATAAGACTTTGGTGTAGCTAAGTGATAAATATTATTGGCCTCAAATAAGTAAAAATGTGAATAAGTTCATGGTTAAGTGTATAGTTTGACAACTGGTAAGGTAAAAGGTTAGATTACTGGTTTGTATCATCCATTGCATATTGTTGATAAACCATGAGAAACATTAAGCATGGAATTTATTCTTAGATTTCCAAGAATGCAATGAGGTAATGATTCCATATTTCTTATTTGTTATATATTTTAAAATATGTCTTACTTTATAGCATATAAGGAAACTAGTGATTCCACACAAATTGCAAAAAAAAAAAAAAAAGTCAAGAAGTTATGAGATTGCATGCATTACCAAGGAGTATTGTATAAAAAAAAGATAAAAGTTTGTTGGTAACTCTAGAAGGATGATATGGAAGAAGTTGGGAATAAGTTTAGACCTTAGTTTAACCTATCACACTCAAACAAATGATAAAATAGAGGTTTTGAATTGGAGTCTTGGTAATTTGTTGAGATGTTTTGTTGGTGATAAGCCCAAACAATGTGTTGAGGTCAACATACCCCCATTTCTAAAAAATTGGTATCCATGTGTCAAATTTTTCCTTAAATATTTAAATCCACTTGGTCAGAGTATCATTAGTATGATTGCACATTATTTTTATTTAAAGATCATCCACACCATGGTCAGGATAATTTATTTGTTTATGGTTTTACTTTAATCTTATCTAAAGTCCTAATGTCAGATATTTATGTTTCAGGTTGTAGGTTTAATTGAACCCATTTTAGGTTGAGCATGCTTATGGTTTTCTATGATTCAATGCTAAATTAATATTTTATTAAACATTAATCTATAACTAATTAATTAAATTCATGTTTTTGAAACCCTAGACTAATGTTTTCCCTAAACATTTTAATTCAAATTTAAATTTGGTGATAACCTTTTATTTAAGTTTAAGAAGGAATGAATTAATAATACCATGGTCTTAGTTTAATTTTTATCCTAAGGCTTGGTCATGTTTTTCAACACAACCAAACCTTAGGCTAAAAATTATATGCTTGGTCTATTTTATATCACATTATCCCTTTTATCTTGGTATGGTCCAACTAAAAATACATGGCCACTTTTATTACTTAGCCTAAGACCTTATCCCAAAGTTCCATTGTATTTATTTATACAATGAAACCTTAGGTTAAGACCTTATACTAAGTCATATTCCACATGGTATTTTTTATGTTTAACCTAGCTTTAAAAAATCTTATGTTAAAACATCTTTACGCATGATCCATTTTCAAATGCTCAGGGTCCTTTTTATATTTTGAAAAATTATCTTAAACCTTAGATTAAAATATTCATATTTATTAATATGATTAAAACAAGGGTCTAAAGTTATGATAACCCCCCTTCAAAATCATAGGGTCTTTTTAATATATCTAAAACATATCCCAATAATTTTTCTCCTAAGTCTTTTATACATGATCTCGAGCCTAACTTGATCTTTTATAAAATGCAAGGACCAATCGTGTTCAATTAATTGTATCCAAATCTACAGCACACATTTAAGAGGAAGACCTAGATCGAATGGATCATAACCACATTGAACAGTCAGAAGGTCCACATGATTGACATGTGGTATAATCATGGAGCCCAGTACAAGGAGCATAGAAGTATTGAGTAGTTGACATGTGGCACATGTAGAATGTAAAGTGAAGTAGAAGATTACAAGTGGAAGGTTTAGTAGACAATCCCCATTACTATCTTAATATTTATGATCATACGACTATCAAAGATGTGCCCACAGACTTCAAATGATGGTCGCGAGGATGTGAATCTTAACATAGTTAAAATCCTAGACCACATGTTTAAAATTGATGGTCATGCAACTACCAAAGACATTCTTGTGGATGTTAAATGATAGTCTCAAGGATATCAAATTTAGCATACTAAAGTTACCAAATCAAGTGTTTAAAATTGATGCTCATGCGACCATCAAAGATGTTCTCATGGATGTCAAATGATGGTTATATGAACATCAATCTTAACACAATAAACTTCCATCCAAATTTTATAAGGTAATAGTCATTTTTGATAATAATGAATAGAATAACCTGGGATGCCATGAAAATGTCATGTTAAAGCTATATGATTATAATATGCTAAATAATATACCCTGTAGACTTAATTGTGGAAAAGAGAGCCCAAATTGTTGTATGTGTAAAGAAGTATAGCTATGCCATTGGAGCATTGTTATCCTTCGAGTAGCTAGAAGATGGGACAGTGCTTGTATGGGGAAACATCTGAGAAAAATGAAGACCCTATAGTATAAATTATAAATCACATCATTAGCTAATAGGTCCTAAGTTAGGTGAAATAGGAATATTCCTATTATAACCAACATTGTATGATATCTCAAAATAGGATATTTTTTTTATATAGACATGGTCAATTATTAAGAACATAGATTGTCTATAGGTCAGCTCACCATAAAATATCATTTGCTCTAGAATATTTGAAAGGACACTTATCCTATACACATGTTCAAATGTAATTAGATTAGGATAGATTGACATGATACCATGTGTCTTATAAAAGGAGCATTATCATTTGTAAAAATGAGGGAGTTCTTGGAACCAAATTACTTTGTAAAATTTGAGAAACTAATATAAGTAAATAATTCTAAAAATATCATCTAGTATTTGCTTGTGTGAAGTGTTATATGGTTTTTCTCTCAGTTATCTAGTTTCACTTTCAAATTTAAATGATTTCTATCAATTCTTGATGTGTGTCTTAAATACAGAGTTTTTAAATTGTGCTTATGATAGATTAGTTGAAGGTTCTTAGTCTTATTTCATTTTTTGCACTTCTTTTGCATTTGGGCTAATGTTTTTTTTCTTACAAGAGTGAATCATTAAAGTAAGTCTAGTTCTTATTTGCATCATTCACACCTTGCTTTGAAGCTTTCTTGATGTATGTTATGATTTAGGCATAAGTTATTTCATTTTATACATCTATTAAATTCATGTTCATATGAGATTTGAACTTTGTCATAATGTCTATAACAATACAAAAAACATATTTCTTTCTACCCTACCCTCCCTTTTACTTCTTTTTTAACCTAATCACCTTAGATTAATGGTCATTGTGAATATCCATCTTAGATTAGTTTTAGATTAGTTCTTGGACATAATTAAATGTTATTATCATAGTATAATACATATTCTAAATAGATGTACTATTTGTCTATGATGGCCCTAACCACCAACTAATATAAATATTATGAAATGGTGAATTGTTCTACCTCTAATCCACAAACAAGTAAATGGATTACTGTAACCCATAAATCATGCACTAAATTCCTAGAATTATAAAATGATAAGGGTTTCTCAAACACTCTAGGCACCTATGGTACACATTTAGGTATCAATATGAGGAGCTTAATTGGTGGTAGAAGGAGGGCCCTTAGTTAGATCTTTGTTAATTTGTATAATATTTACTAATTTTGGTGTGTTTTGATCAAATATTGTTGTATTCTTGCCATCTTTGTGATTGTTTTAGCATATTTATGTATATATAATTGATATTTATGGTTCTAGACCATTATTTGGGATTCGTTTAGCCAAAGATCTATATTATTTGAAGATCCATAAATATTTTTGCAAAGGTAGTTCATGCTTTCTGTATTCACATGTTTAAGATTAGTAATAAAAATTTTGGTATAAATATTGATTAGTTCTTTGAAAATTTGAGTTTATTCAAGATTATAGATGTAAATATCCCCTTAATTCATCATTATATATGTATATTTGAGATTTTTTAGTTCAATATAGTCATGCTTTGCATATATTTGTGCAAATTTGGCTTAACATGCAAACATAATCATTTTACTTTGCAAAGATCAATTTGATGCATAATATTTTAAACATGTTTCATAATTTCAAGTTAGAATTACCCAAGGTATGTCTTAGGTTAGTGAAATTTCCAAATTCTCAAACACTTCATGAGTTCAAGGTACTCATGTGTTTTAGGTATGGCTTGGCTTGGTGGTTCTTCAATCAATGTACTAGGTATAGTGCATGATCTCCCTAAAAATCCTAAAAGGTATTTACCCTCTTTTAGTCATAATGTTGTCACATCTAAAGAGCATGTTAGAAGTTTCAAAGCTACTCTAATATTTCTAAGTGTGACTCATGAAGATGTAGCCTATAGGTTATTTCCATTTACTTTTAAAGATTCCACCTATGAATGGTTTATTAACCTTCTAGATGATTGAATTACTAGCTATAATGAATTTAACAATATCTTCGTTGATCAATTTGGAAAAATTATTAGTCCCTATGTCTTGTATCATTAGTTCACCATAATTAAAAGGGATGTCAATAAAACCATCAGAGCCTTTAATGCTTGGTTCAAAAAAATGTTTAGCAGAACTATAGCCCCTTATAGACCCAATGAGGCTTTATCCTTAGAAATTTATAAAGATGCTATAGATCCCATGACTTCCACATTTTTAAAAAGGTCTCTTCCAGTCATAAACACATTGACCTAGGCCTAATCTGAAATCATGGTCATTAATAACCAAATATAGCCTCAAGGTCAGATGGCATATTCCATACCTAATGTTACCTCAAATTGGCCCATCTAGAATGTCATTCCTAGTATACCTACTTTAACACTAGTTTAGAACCATTTTCCCTTGAGTCATACATATCTTGGCTAAAACCTGGAGTTCCTAAATAACACTGCTAGTAGATTTCATCCATAAAATCATAGAAGTCTAATGACCATATCCAGTAGTAATGATCCAATTAGTGATCTTAAGGCACCAAATAATTCAAATGACCTGATATTATAAATGATCCAAAAGCTTAGTACTGACTTTCATCAATTTATAAAACAAGAAATACAAAGGAAGAGTTTGATAAAAAATTATGCTTCTTAAAATTTCAATAGGCCTCCAAACATGTCTCATGATAACAACAATAGTGGATCATATAAAAAATACAAATGATTTTTTTTGATATTTATTTCACTAATTATTGCAATATTTATAAAACCTCTAAAATTGTGCCTAATCAAGACTTTGTTGTATGGACATATGGTATTGCAGGGATGTCACAAGGTTTCATGACAAAAGCTTTCAATTTTCCATTTAAAGATGAAGATGAATATGAATATGAGGATGAGCTAATTAAATAAGTTACATCTAACATGATTTGTATTCTTGAAGATGTTAAAGAGATTATAATTATAGATTCACAAGACATCATCATTAGGCCATCTATAGATGAATAAGAAGAGTTTTTAGAAGTGGATATGGATCAAGTAAAATATGATTTTTCTTTATAAATTTGTCAAAATGACAACCCATGTAGATTTATTTCTTAAATGGAGAATACCCATGAAGAAAATGATCACTAGCAGAGGTCATACCATGATTTATTAAATGGAATCAAAGAGATGGAGATGGTAGATAACAGGATACAATAACACATGGATCCTTCATCTAAATGTTTCCCCAATGATTTAGAGTTCCTAGAGGATGATATTATTTTGGAGATCCAAAACCTAGATAAGCTAGAGCCTAATTGGATAGAAGAGATGCCCTCCTTTACCAAGGATGAAGATGAAGTGGGTGAATCAGATCAAGAATTGGCATGTGACTTCATCAAGAGGTCAAGAGTATGGGATCATCATGTTTATGATGATGAGATTATAGATGAACTCCATTATATTAATTAGGATTAAGAAACCTTTTGTAATGACTTAGAAGATTTTTGTGCATAGATTGGTAGTCCATGTCCACGTCAGGAAGAATCTAATGAATACATCAGTATGAGGATACTATCCAAGTTACCATTATTAAGTGAAGATGAAATAGGCAACTAACTATCTTTGGATGAAATAAAATAGCACTCTTGCTATAAAGTAAGATGATTTGGAAGAAAATGATTGGGTCTTAGATTCATATCTTCGATCCATGCATGTAAAAATGTTGATATGAGACCAAGCTACATCACCTAAAAGATACAAGCATACAAGTGCTCTTATCCACAATAAGAGACCATGGAATATAAGTAATTATAATTCAAGGTTATATAGTAGATTAAATAATTTTCCATTTGACCCTAGACGTAAGTATATTAAGTAGTTAGTATAGGGATTAGTTTTTTTTTTCCTATTCCTTTTTGTCTTATTTTTTCCTTCCTATCCCTTGTTTGTATATATTTCTTGTTTGTATTTGTTTATTTCTCTTTCTTTGTTCCTTGATTTAAAATAAATCCTTTTTGATAATTCTTAGCTCAAATTTTATCTAGTTACTTAAGAGCTTCACAGTTCAGAAATATAGGTATGACTTCTCAACATTACTTGATGATGGATTGTTGAAATATGAGATTGATGTTATAGTTTAGAAAACATAACAAAGATTGATGGATAAGTTAATTATTCCTTGAGATTTCAATTTTTTTTGGGATCTAATCTTGGTTTTAATGAGGATTGAACATGTAGGTTGAACGCTTAAATTATTGGATCATAATCATTCTTGCACTTTAAAAACATTAATTACCTAGGACAAAGTTTACAGCTAAAGATGATTGTCAAAAACTCAAACACTTGACCAAATCCCTAAACCTGGCTAACCTAGTTTCCAACCTCTACTAAAACTCCAAAGTGACTAGAAAAATACAAAAATAAGAAGCTTATTACAAAATCAAAATCTTTCTAAGCAAAGGTGATTATAGTAATCTCTACTAGGGCTCTGGATAGTAGGTTGACAGTAAATTAAGGCCTTAAGTGGAGCCAAAGGCATCTCTATTAGGGATATGGATACTTGGCTAGTAGCAGAGTAATGCCTAAGCCTTCCTTGAGCTAAAGCATGGTTCTTAATGAATATTCAAACATGCTAAAATTCAATATGAATGATCAAAGACATGAACTTGGAAGTTGTCTAAATTTTTTGGCAATCAATAAGTGAAATAAAAGCACACATACAACATGACTAAGTTTTGATGTTTGATCTTAATTATGTATATGCAATATTTGTTTTAACAATTAAATAATCTTAATAATGGTGCCTAATCAAATATAATAAATAGCTTAATTACTAGTATGAACCAGAGTCTCTGAATTCTAACATTTTGCTATGTTTGCCCTAAAATTCATCATTTGTTGAGATCAACATACCCCCATTCATGAAAAATTGGGACTCATGTGTCAAATTGTTCCTTAAATATTAAAATAAAATTGGTCATAGTATCATTATCATGATTTCACATTATTTTTATTTTGAGATCATCTACACCATGGTCTGGCTGACTTATTTGTTCATGATTTTTCTTTAATCTTATCTAAAGTGCTAATGTTATATATTTGTGTTACAAGTTGTAGGTCTAATGGATCCCATTTGGGGATAATAATACTTAGGGATTTTTGTGCTTCGATACTAAATTGATCTTTTATTAAACATTGATCTATAACTGACTAGTTAAATTCATATTTTTGAATCCCTAAACTAATGTTTTTCCTAAACCTTTTAATTCAAATTTAAATTTGGTGGGAACCTTTTATTTATGTTTAAGAAGGAAAAAATTAATAATACCATGGTCTTAGTTTAACTTTTATCCTAAGGCTTGGTCATGTTTTTCAACACAACAAAATCTTAGGATAAAAACTATACGCTTGGTATAGTTTACATCACATGGACCCTTTTATCTTACCATGGTCCAACTAAAAATGTAGGGTAACTTTTATTACTCCACCTAAGGCCTTATCCCAAAGTTCCATCATATTTATTTATAAAATGAAACCTTAGGATAAGACCTTATGCTAAGTCATATTCCATATGGTCTTTTTTTATGCTTAAATAACTTAAAAAAAACATAAGTTAAAATATCCTTATGCTTGGTCCCTTTTAAAATGCTTGGGGTCCTTTTTATATGTTGCAAACTTAGCTTAAAACTTAGGCTAAAATATTCATATTTATTAATATGAGTAAAACCATGGTCCAAAGTTATGCTCATACCCTTTTAAATTCATAGGGTCATGTTAATATATCTAGAACTTAGATTAATCATTTTTGTCTTAAGTGTTTTTATACATTCTCTCAAACCTAGCTTGATATTTTATAAAATTTAGGGACCAATCATGTTAAATTACTTAGATACAAATCTATGGCATGCATTTAAGTGGAGGACCCAAATCAAATGAAGCATGAGCACATTGAATAGTAAGAAGGTGCACAGGAGTGACATGTGACATAACCATGAAGCCCAGTTCAAAGATCCTAAAGCATCAAGTAGTTGATACATGACACATGTAAATCTCAAAGAAAACTAGAAGATGATAAGTGGAAAACTTGGTGAATAGTCCCCATAACTATGTGAAAATTTATGGTCACACAACCATCAAAGACATGATTTTAGACATCAAATGATGGTCACAAAGATGTCAATCTTAATATAGTAAACAACCTAGACCATGTGTTTAAAATTGATGGTCATGTAACCATTAAAGATGTTCTTGTAGACATCAAATGATGGCCATAATGATGTCAAATTTAATTTACTAAAGGGCATGGATCATGTTTTCAAAATTGATGGTCATGTGACCATCAAAGACATTCTTGTAGATGTCAAATGATAGCCACACAAACATTAATCTTAACATAATAAATTTGGATCCAAATTTTTAAAGGTAACATCATTTTTTAAATAATGAATAGAATGACCCAAGATGCCATGGAAATGTCATGTTAAAGATATATGTGTATAATATGACAAATCATAGACTCTGTGGTCTTGATAATGTAAAGGAGAGCCAAAATTTTTAACTGTGTAAATAAGTCAAGCTATGCCATTATAGCATTGTTATGCTTTGATCAACTAGAAGATGGGACCATGCTTGTATGGGGTAGCATCTGAGAATAATGAAGACCCTATAGTAGTAATTATAAAGCACATCATTAGCCAATAGGTCATATGCTAGGTGAAATAGAAATATTCTTATTGTAACCAACACTGTATGATATATTGAAATAGGATATTCTTTTATATATACATGTACAATTTGTAAGAGCATAGATTTTCTATAGGTCAATTCACTAGAAAAGATCATTTTTTCTAAATTTTTTGAAAGGACAACTATATTATACACACATTCAACTATAATTATATAAGGATTTATCAACATGATACCTTGTGTATTATAAAAGGAGCATTGCCATTTGTAAAAAGGAGGGAGTTCTTGGAACCAAATTACTTTGTAAACTTTGATTAATTAATATAAGGAATTCTACAAAGATCATCTATTATTTACTTGTGTGAAGTGTTATATGGTTTCTCTCTTAGTTTTCTAGTTTTAATTTCACATTTTATGGGTTCTTATTAATTATGGATGTGTATCTTGAATACAGAGTTGCTAATTTGTGCCTATGCTAGACTAGTTGAAGGTTCTTAGGCTTATTTCATTTTTTGCACTTTTGCATTTGAGATAATGTCATTTCATTATAGGAGTGAATCATTAAAGTCATCTTGGTTCTTATTTACATCATTACATACCTTATTTTGAAGCTTTCCTAATGTATGTTGTAAGTTATTTCATTTCATACATCAGTTAAATGCATGTTCAGATGAGATTTGAACTTTTTCATAATGTCTAGAACAATACCAACAACATATTTATTTCTACCCTAACCTTATTTTTGATTATTTTTAATGTAATCACCTTAGTTTAATGGTCATTGTGAATATCCATCTTAGATTATTCTTATATTAGTTATTGACCATAATTCATTATTCTTAGCATAGTATATTGCATATTCTACATAGATCTACTATTTGGAGACGATGGCCCCCAATCACCAATTAATATAAATATTGGTAAAAAGTCACTTATTATGCCTCTATTCCACTATAGGGAATAGGATTAATGTAACCCACAAATCATGCACTAAATTCCTAGAATTCTAAAATGAGAAGTGTTTCTCAAACATTCTAATCCCTTGTGGTACACATTTAGGCATCAACACAATGGGATTTGATGTTGGCACAAACTAATTTTTATTACAAAGGCTCAATAAAATGAAGTACATGATTGAGTCTTTTTAAAATAGTGTATGGAAGCACCCCTAGATTTATATGTGAGTTTTTGATTACCATTGAGATGAGTAAGGCAAATGTGGAAGGTGAAGACTATGCTCAAGTTATGCACAATGTGCATAAATAAGTTAATAAGAGACTTGAGGAGAGTGTTGTAAAATATAAGAAATATGATGACATGCAAAGGATAAAATTGAATTTTGAGGTTTGGGACTAAGTTTTGGAACATCTATAAAAGGATTGGTTTTTAAAAGGTGAGTAAAACAAACTTAAATGGAAGAAGATTGAATTTTAAATATTTTGAGTAATTTCTCAACTAATGATTATGAATTAGAATTATCATATGAATTAGTCATATCACATATATTAAATGTATAGGATTTATACCCATACATTGATGAACAAATGAAATACAACAATTATTGTTTAGTCATGGATTGGAGAGATTAGTTACTGCTAGCATCTAAAGAGTAAATGATTTTTTTTAGATGTTTGGATGGCAAGCAGACAAGGGGACGTGAGAACTATGAGTACTTGGTCAAGTGGAAGTATGGATAAGATGAAGACACAAATTATCCGAATGTATATGAAGTTTTAAAACATGGTAAAACTATAGATATCTCACAACAAGTTCTTGAACAAGAGTTCATGAACAAATTCATCACCCTTGGTGTTTAATGCGATATAATCGAAGGTGAAGGTCAATATTAAATCAACCAAAAATATGTTGGATTAAATTTTTTTGGTTTTTTTTTTGGCCTTATTTTATTAATACTGTTAACCTCTATGAATGATGTTTTACAAGTATTCCTTTTCTATAGAATGCACATAGACATTTTGACTCTTTTTTTTAGTTTCCTGAGACTGTTAAGTCATAAGAACTTGTAGGTAATGGTTCTTGAAATATAGTATGAATTAGCTAATAATATTTTTTTTTGACATAAAATATGACACCTAAAACATCTCTACCAATTTTTAAACCATTTGGTGTTACAAAAAATGTGTACCAACTATTCCACTATCAAAAGGTTTCATCACTTGTGATTATGTTGTATAGTGAACTAGATTATAAAACATTGTGGTTTTTTATTACATGACACTTACAACCTATAGATAAAATGTTAGAACATTTAGAGTTACTACAAAGGCATACCATCTATTTCACTATAAAAATGTTTCATCAGTTATAATTTATGTTGTATAATCAATTAGATGCAAAAATTTAGTGTATATTTAGCACATGACACTTAGAGCCTCTGTATAAAATTTTAGATGATTTGGAATTACTACAGAGGTATACAAGTTATTTCACTAGTATAATATTCTATAAATTATGGTTATGTCATAAAATTAATTAGTTACTAAAACTTGGTGTTAGTTTAAAACATGATACTTATAGCCTTTATAGAAACTTTCAGACTACTTGATATCACCATGGAGGTAGACCAGTTGTTTCACTTGTAGGAGATTTTCTTCATTGCACTATAGATGAGTTAAGAATTGGATTACAAAATATGGATCAGATTCATAAATTTTATTATTAAATATATGTTCCAAAATTTATATCAATTGTACAATTGAGGCTAAAGTTATGATAGTTTTTGCAAAATGTCATTCTATCAGGTGATGCATCTATCTAGTCTATAAGAGGTTCATGACATTAAAGTATAGATTAATTAAGAGTTAGGTCAAATTTTTTTGATAAGTTATACAAAATTCATCATCAAATGTGTTTTTAAAATTTTATATCAATTTGATGATTGGATCCAAATCTATGATAGTTTATGTTACTGTCAATCAACCAGAAATAAGCCTCTATCTAATCTGATAGTTTACTACCTGATGGAATAGTTGTGGTGAGAATTAGGTCACCAAATTTAATTGGAAAATATAAAACATAGTTAGGTTACTATTTTTAAAATTTCATATAATTTTTATGAGCTTATTTAAAAGTGCATAAGTTATAATAACTACTATAAAACCTAGAAACATAATCTATATACTATGTGACACTTGGAAGTTGTTATTCACTTATAATTACTTGTGTTAACCTGATTGGGTGATGTAAAATAAAATACATAAATTTTGGTTTAAATTTCACATCATTTTTATTAATTAAGTGTAAGTTATGATGGTTTTTGTAACTATTGATCAGCCTAAAATGTCACCTAACAATTACTGATAATTATTGATAGTTAGATGTTGGTATTGAAAATAGAATGCTACGTAAATATTGGATTTTTTTATAATCTAATGGAGGTTGAATAGTCACCCCATGAATTTTGGAATTCCAAATAAATAATATGATTCATTGAGAGAAGTCATTTTATGAGAGGGGCAAGATGTGTGGAGCAAGGGTAGAGTAGAGTAAATTTAAATAGTGTGTTCTTTTTTCATGTTTTGTCTTAGAAAATAAGCCTATATGTAAGTGTGTTGTTATATACATTATCCAAAAATTATAATCCTTTTATTAATGATATTAAAAATATTTAAATTAATATTTTTGTTTGAATGTCTTGTTTGAGTATATGTCTTGGTCTAAGTGAAGTTTCTAAGCATTACATAAATAGAGGTTTGGCTTAGGTGGATACCATGTATATGATTACATAATTATCACCATTTTATATATAACACATAATCACATGTATAATGATATAAAACTCAAGATGTTAATTTTTTTTTTCAAAATATAGTTAAAAATGATATTCCACTCGTCATTAGCTATAGGATATGATGTGATCTAGTTTCTACCATTTAATGTCAATATTCCAATGATATAATCTTCATAATTTCACATCAATTTTTGAATTAATCTTCTCACTACCTTAGCTTATAAATATTTAGTAGAGTTCCTATATGTTCTTTTACCTCTCTCTCTCTCTATATATATATATATATAAAATAAACCTTGACTTCCCCATTTATAGGCCTTTATTTATTTCATATATAGAGAGAATATGAGTAAATGGACTCTATCTCTAATCCAAAATGGAATTTATCTATTTTATAACATTTGATTATAAAATGGTTCCTTTGTTGAGTTAAACCCTAACACTTTGAATCTAATTTATTTAATCACCAGTGCTCTTTGACTCATTATGTTTGTAACCTTGTCTGATTTTATGATCCTATGCTTGAGCATTAACATATAGTTTTGTATATACTCCACCCATTTAATATTATATAGTTGAACTTTCTTTTCTTATTGATATATTTTACTACTTGATGGTTTATTCATAACACAAACTATTTTGGAAAAAATAATTACTTAATTTTTTTAGTGCTTGAGAAATGCAAAAAAATCTTGAACATAGACTAAATATTTTCACTTCACATCATTTATATTGTCTCTAAATTAATTTATAAGCCTACTCTATTTGCTCATTACTACACCAATAAATACTCCACTCACATCTTATTACACTTAGAATACCTTATTAAAATTTAACAGTCTCAAAACTAGCTACTCCATCATGACCCTCTTCAACTACTATCAATTGTGATCTACTTCCTTCATCTAAGTGAATGCCTTTCAATATCATTTTATTTATTTTGTGATTGATATAAACATCACATTTAATTTTCTAATGACAATTACATATACTATAATGAGACCATGAAAACTTAGTGTTTCAAATTCACTTCTTAGAGATGGCCACTCCACTATTACACACATTATCTCAGGGTCCATTTTTAAACCTTATTTATATATTATAAAATCTAATTACACAACATACTCATTCATAAATTTTCTCTTCTTCTCATTTATTAGTAAATTGTCTTCACATAACCTATATAACACACTTCATATATGCTACACATGCCCTTATCTTATTAAAATTTAAATCAAAATGTCATATAGGTAAAAAATGACATACTTAACAAAAAAATATTTTAACACTTATCTATATATTCCTATGAAGATACTTGGCACATTGGCTAATAGAAATGTCTTAACTAATTATTCATAAAATCCTTCCTTGTATTGAATGTTGTATTTAATTCAACCCTTCATAGATACTAATTTCATGATATCCTCTCTTCCTATAAATATTTATAAAGTACTTTGGACCAATAAAATAATTTATCATATCACCACATGTAGAAATGGAAACATATACTTGATCATGATCTTATTAATTTATCATGATTTTATGCCCATGCACCATTGTCCCCTTTCTTTAGGTTTTAATACTAATGGCATTGCACGTCATCTCAAAATTCCCCTATCAACTCATTTTAACATGACTCATGCACTTACATATTTACTTCCTTATTTTCCATTAGTGTTTGTTAGTGTGTGACTTTGTTTAAAAAACTCACTCCTATAATTAAATCAATATGATGACTGATGCCCATCAATGGTGTTAGTTTCTATATTAAATCACTTGATATAATTTTGGTGAAATCATTTAATAATTATTTCAATTCATGTATAATTATATCATCATTTATCATATTCACATGTGTGTTAACATATTAGACCAATTTTGGTATCATCATGTTATATTCCTTCTCCCACTCTACCTCTCTTAGGAATTATTTTTTAGACACCATCAATAATCTTTCATGAAAACTATTTTGACCTATTTATTATGCATCCTATAAGATAATTAGGGTAAGTTTTCTCCCATCCTTATCTAATTTATAATTATTATCCCAACCATCATGTATTACCCTATGACTAAATTAATAGAGCCTTTTTGAAAGCACATTGCATATGTCCATTGACATCAAATAATAAATACATATCCTAATGTTCACATATCTATAATTTCACCAAATATTTATCATTTAACAAAACCTATTAATTATTTTTCCACCATGACACTCTATATGGATTTGGGTGTGTCACACTATTCAAGCTAGAATTCTTGACCATTTCACTCTATTTGTTTTTGTGCTACCATTATCTACTATCTCTCTACAAAATTTAGCTCATGAATTACATATGGTCTAGAAAATAATTTTCTTATACATCAGAGATTCATCTTCCCATGGAATTTTTAAAAGTATTCTCTTCAACATTAGTTCTTATCAATGCTTAATTTATTTTGAATTCTTAATAAATCTAAATGACTCCTCATCTCCAATCATGATATGTCCAACATCATCTGTTACTCTAATTCATTCAATTTTTTCTACCAAAATAAATAGGCCTAATGCCCTAGTTGTCCACACATAAAACATTTCCATAGGAATCCTATTCTCCTTCCTCAATCAAATATGCCCCATCCCTGAGAATGATAAAATCCAATTTCTCTATGCATTCTCTCT
The DNA here is from genome assembly GCA_037957365.1 of Torreya grandis. NCBI lineage: Eukaryota > Viridiplantae > Streptophyta > Pinopsida > Cupressales > Taxaceae > Torreya > Torreya grandis. The sequence continues at coordinate 1,312,949 of JARHVA010004050.1, read as the reverse complement.
TAATTAAATTTATGCATCCCACTTTAGTTTTGGGATTCTTTTTTATTAGTTTTATATATTAAACACATTGTATCTACATGTTAATTTTTACACATCTCTTACCTCCTCATATAAATATTCCCTTATCTTAGGTATTTATCTACTATTTTCACAAAAACTTCTCCTCCACCTTAAGTGGAAACTGGTAATCTTATTCAAGAGTTTGGATCTCATCCATACTTATATTTTGTTGGATTCCAATGTGTAGTATATATAGATATTATCAAATCTTCTCATTGTACTCCTCATTGTGAATAGATCATATGGTGATCTTGTGTAACTTGTAGGTGTATCCTTTGACAAACAATTCCTCTTGACTAAGATATATAAGTTTCTTAAACATTTCCAATTAGTAATATCTAGGAAAGAATTTACCTTTCACTTCAAAAATAATCCTATCCAATATTTTTGTCCTATCCTTCCTTTTTTATATGATGTTCATTCTAAACTTATTACCACCATAACATTACATGCCCATTTAACATTTTATGTTCCATCTTGGCATGTTTTTTATCATTAACATACTCAAACTTAGTGTATTCCTTTATTTTAGTGATCCAATCAATAATATTATCTATATTTATACTTCTTTTATAATAGGGTAAGTCCATTTTTTCACCCTTGCCAATATGTGATACGTCTCTATAAATCCTCCCCTTAATAACTCAATTTTATCCATAGAAACTCTTATACCTTTAGTGTCATCTTATATCTTGGTTCATCCTCATTCCCCTTCATCATCATTTATATCAGATTTCAATATGAATCCTATATATTGGTCCTCATCAATAAAATATAGATGTGTATGTATAACATAAAATACATCTAAGAATTTGTCCAACATTCTTGATATTCCTATAACTATACATCTCCATAATTATCTTTCCTCAATGGTATATTTTATTCCAAATTCATGCTTTAATGTTTTAAGTTCTCTTCTCAAAATACCAAATAGTAAAAATTTCTCCAAACTAAGAAATTTTGTAAACCTAATATTATATCAAAAGGTGTAGGTTGAGGTTTGGGTTCACAATATATGCATGAAAAAACATGTATCGAGTGATTGTATCATCTTTATATATAACACTCATACTCACACACATAATGACAGAAAAATCATAAAATCTTAAATTCTTCTTTCAAATTAGAGTTACAAATGTGTAGTGATAAAAAATTTCACTTGAGTGCCAAGAATGCTACTTGAGACCACCCATCCCTAGGTTAGCCTTAGACCTATCTTGGGACTTACTTAAACACTTATACATCTTTTGGGTAGGCAAAAAACATCGCTATAAATCTCTAAATAAATCCCAAACCATTATTTAGGCATCTAGGCCCTGAGTGCCTCATTTTTTGCCACCTAGACACTAGTGCCATAATGTTAATGTCCTATTTGGGTATTAGTGTCCTTTTTGCTCTTTTTGTCTCCAATAGATATCTTTTAAACTCCTAAGACATCTAGTGTCAACCTAGACCTAATTCAAACCATGTGTAAGCACAAAATCAATATATATACATTGATTTTATCCCTTTTTATGCTATATGAAAATTAGATGCAAATACACACAAATAAGTCCAAAATAAGTTGTCTGTAATTAAGGTTATCAATCCCTATTTTACCCTACTTCTAAATATAATCATCTACAACCATATTAATCTCAAAACACATCGATGTTTAATATCAAACCTCACTCAAAGAACTCAAATTAGCATTCATAATTGCTTCAATTTCACTTTCACCAACTCTTAGGTGGGGAGACCTAAATCAAGATTCATCCCTCCTTAGATTATTGGTATATAGGCATTTTTCATCACAATAGAGTATTGAGAATGTCTCGCCTAGCTAACTAACACAACATGTTTACTACCTATGATAATAAAATTCCATAAACACTTAGAGGTCTAGGTTTATATATAAAATTAGCTATAATAGGTCACAAATGGAAAATTAGGGTTTGTCCCCATAGGAACATGCTTGGTAGACTCATATATAGGTGATATTAGAAGTAGATTTTAGTTCCTGGAAACTAGCACCAAAATTAGACACTAGTTACATAGTTTTAATATCTAGGGTAGGTTGTTATTGCCTATTGATGTAGAGGATAAGCAACCAAAAGTTTAACCTCCTAATTTGTTATGAGTTATTATAACTTGTTACACTTCCTAGTAGCCTTTTTTTGCCTTTTCTAATGGTATGAAAAAATGAGGACACATCTTCAGAATCTAAGGTACTTTTTGAGTAACCTATATTGAGTACCTTCCCTCCAATAAGTTTCCTAATCCAACTTCACTCATAAACTACTTTTATATTCTCTACCAAACCCCAATTATATCTCTCAAGGCCTAATTTACCCTTAGTCCTATATTTTTTTACACATAAAATCCATATAATTCTAAGACATTTAAAATCTCTTAAAAACATTAATTCCTAAATAATCACAAAGTTTTGTGAATTTTAGATGGTGGAAACTCTTGCAAAATGATTTTTTATTTAGAAACCGTAACACATGGTTTAACTTATAATGTAAACCTGAGAAGAAATAAATTATTTCATCAAGTAATCAAATGATTCTCACTCTTCTATGATGATTTTATGAGGTCCTTAACATACCAATATACCTTTTTGAATCATCGGTCCCCTTTTTGACACCTTGATTAACCACTAATAAAGAATATGAGTTTGGTTGTCTATTGATATGCGATCACCAAAAGGTATGTCTTGATTATTCACTAAAGAATTTTAAAAATAAGTAAACAAAAGTATGAATGAATTTTATAATTAGTTTAAAAAACTTACTAAGATATAATGAACATCTGAAATGAATTTTTAAAGGTTATTTCTTCAATATTCAATCATACACATTCATCTTTATTGTCAAAACATAAGAAAATAGAGTCTATCACATTATGTCTTAGAAATTGAGGAACTTATTATTTCTTTATTCAATATTGATCTCATAAAAATTCAAATGATTATGATTACCAGAGATCCCAAATGTTTTTATGTTTCCTAGAATTGATCTAACTATTTTCGGATCCTCCAATGGTCATTAAAATGATAACAAAAGTGTTTAAAACATACATCAAGTCCATAGTTCTTAAACTCTTGACTTAAATCATATGTTATAAACACATGGTCCCTTTGATATTTCATCATAAAAATCTCATAAACAAAACATTCCTCCAAACACACTTGAAACTCATAAACTAGGCTTCACAAGTTCAAATTTTCAAAAAGTTAGTTTCGACAAGAAAAGGAAAATTTGAAATTTTGAACACCTAGAACTAAAAATAAATATTATAAATGAAAACTAAAGGTTATCTGAAAAACATAAGACCACTTATGTCACAAATAAAACCAAAATTGATAGGTCAAAACTAAAATTGCAAAATTTTAGGCCTACAAGTGATGTTATTGCATCATATTCCCAGGAGAAAGAGAAAAAGACTCAAGGACTATTGTCTATGAGTTATCTTAGAGTAGTCCCATGATTATTTATGTAATTATCTAGCATCCATGTAGTATATTCAATGGTATTTTTATTCCACTTGACCAAATACTTGAAATACTATTTGTCCCTAGTTTGCTTAAACACTTGGTTATCTAAGATACATTCTAATTCATCTAGTTTGACTTGAGGCAATTGATTTTCCCAATATGTACCTCATATATCTTCTTCCTTTAATATGTATTCAATTTTCTTCTATTTATTTTTAAGGGTATAAGATTTAAACATAAAACATTGGTTATATGCCTACACCACTTGGTAATTATATCTCATATGCATTGTTAGAAAACATTATAAGCACTTACAAGGACCATATTTTTCATTTAAAGATTGTTGTAATCACCTCTTGAAATATCTCCTTTATAATATGATCCAAAACCAAGTATCTAACTTTAAAACTTACCTCTCTTCTAATTATAACTACTTACTTTTTGTATTTATCCACACTAACTTCTAGATGCTTTCTTACCTTTTGATGTACTTCTTTCATGGCCACTACAAAATATTCCCCTTCAACACTCCTCTTGTCCATCTTACTAATATTTATAAGCTCGAAAAATCCTCAAAGATACATACCATATATCACTTAAAAGGACTCATGTCAATGCTTATATTGGAAGAGTCATTGTAAGTAAATTATGGATGAGGAATACAAGATCCCAGTGCTTGGAATTATCTTTAGATAGACACATAAATAGTTTCCCTAGACTCCTATTAAACACCTCAGTTTGACTATCTATCTGAGGATAGTAAGGTAAACTAAAACTCATATTTGTCAATAGCTTTCTCCATAGTGTCCTCCAAAATTGGCCTAGGATTTTAGTATCTTTATTAGATACAATATTTAATGGGAGTCCATGAAGTCTTACTACCTCCTTAAAGAACATTTTTTCCACATGGGTAGAATCATTAGTGTTATTGCAATGAATATAATGTACCATTTTTGAAAATATATCCACAACTACATATATGGAGTGAAAACCTCTTTTTTCTCTAGGTAGTCCCTTCACAATATCCATACTTATGGATTCCCAAGACCTATTTGGGATTGGTAGAGGTTGATATAAACCTACATTGGTGCTTTTCCCTTTACCCATTTGACAAATTTTACACATCCCAACATATATTATCACTTATGCTTGCATTATAGGCCAATAATAGTGTCTAGTGAGCTCTTCCAAAGTATTATCAATCTTAAAGTGGCCTGCCATACTCCAACTATACTTCTCTTGGATCAATTTCTCTCTTATTGACCTTCTTGGCACACATATATGCACACCTTTGAATAAAAACCCATCTTGTATGATATAATCCAGCCATCATTCTTTATTTAGTATAGTTGGATGCTTACAAATATTATATGCTTCTTTGAAATCTTCATCATCTATATATATATATATATATCTCCTTGAGGTCCTCAATACAAACATTCTCAAGTTTTATCTAATATAAAACAATACTCTTATACTTAATGCATTTTCTACCTTATTTTTTGTAATTTATTATGATGATGGTGAAGGTAAAATTATTCATATACTCCACCCATTTCATGTGCCTTTGATTTAGCTTAGGTTGATTAATGATAAGTTGAATTTAATGATTATCTATATAGATGATAAACTCTTTAGGCATGAGGTAATGCCTCCATTTCTTCAAGGCTTATACCATTGAATATAATTTCAAGTCATATGATGGATACTTCCTCTTGGCATCATTGAGTTTTTTACATAATTAAGATATCAGCCTCCTCTCTTGGATTTAAATAGGTCATATTGCTAATCCACTTACATGACATTCTATCTATAACACCTTGTTAAATTTTGGTAGTGTTAGAATGGGATTCTCTATTATTTTTTAATTCAAATATTGGAAAATTCTTTCAATTTTCTTAGTATAAAAAAACTTTTTTTATATCCCCTAATAATATTTATTACTAGATCATAAATTCCACTAAAGTTTCTAATAAATTTCCTATAGAAACTTTCAAGCCCATGAAAACTCCTTACCTCTCCAACTATTCTAGGTGTTGACCACTCCATGATTGCTTTCACTTTGTCCTTTTCCATCTCAAGCATGCCTTGAATAATTACATATCCTAAGTACACTATTTTTATTTTCATGAAATCACATTTACTAAGGTTGATTAGCAGCCTTCCCTCTTGCAGCCTTCCTTACTAGGTCTATAAATTATATATCATCCAAGAAGACCACTAAAAACTTACCTATAAAAGTTTTGAAGACTTTATTAATAATCCTCATGAATGTAATTGGTGAATTTGTTAAGCTAAATGGAAAAACCAAACATTCATACAGCCCTTCATTCATCTTGAAATTGATTTTCCATTCATCCCCTTGTCTGATCCTAATCTGATAATATCCATTTTTGAGATAAATTTTTAAGAAGTAGATTTCTCCACTCAAGCAATCCATTAAATATTCCATCCTAGGGAAAGGAAATATATATCTAATTGTGATATTTTTTATATCCCTAGAGTTTGTACAGATTCTCCACTCACCTTATTTCTTAGGCACCAACACTATAAAGATTGTACAAGGACTAACACTCTCTCTGATCAACCCTTTATATAAGATTTATTTTAATTTTCTCTTAATTTATGCATTATACTTAAGAGTCTTCTTGTAGGACACCTTGTTAGTAAAACTTTCTCTTAAAACAAAGTCAATGTGATGAGTAATACTCCTTATATGTGGCAATGTAATTGATATCTCATTGACTACAATTTTTGCATACTCTTCCAACATGTCTTGGATATATTTAGGAAATTCATTCACTTTGGTGTATATCATAATAGTCCTATGATTTAATAATAATGAAAATCCAAACTCCTCTTTATTCATATCATTTAGGAATTTTTTCCCACTAACGAACATCAAAGTTGATCCATATTGTTGTTCATTGTCTTCATCCATCATAGGTAGCAAGGTGTTACTAAATCCATCTTTAACCAAGGTATACACATTTATTATACCATCATGAGTAGTTTTACTATCATATTTCCAAGGCCTCCTAAGAATCACATGACAAACATCCATGGGAATCACGTCACAAAGGACCTTGTTCTTGTACCTTCTATCTTGAAATTCCACCTAACTTTGTTCACTAACCAAAACTTGTGTTCCTTTATTTAACTATGAGACTTTATATGGTGTGGGGTGAGGAAACTTCTTCAAACCAAGTTTTTTAATCATTTTAGTAGAGACCAAATTATTTATACTTCATGAATCTATAAACATTTTTCAACACTTACCTTGGTACTTGAAATAAGTTCTATTTTTTTAAAATTTTTGGTAGCTCCTTTTCCTTTGGCATCTTGATTAGTACTCTCCTCAAAAGTACATATTATCCTACCTCAGATTCCTCTACAAGTGATGGACAACAAACATTCTCTTCTTCAACTACCTATACAATATGATTTCTAATTTCTATTTTTAGACTTCTTACTAGATGATCATCTATAAATTTCCAAGACTTATGTCCACCAAACTGTTGCACTTGAAACACTTACCTATAAAACCACCTGATCCTCTACCTCTTTATGTATATTCACCCTTGAAATATGGTCTTATACCTCTAAATCCTCCTATTGAACTAAATGTTTTTTCATGTGAAATACTAGACTCCACTTGACTTATTTGTGAATAATATCTACCTCATTTTTGACCTTTAACCCTAAAATGTCTATCTCTACCTCTATTTTATTGGATTTGATTCTTATTGAGCTTGTCTTCTACTTTTAAGGCCACCTCGTAACACTTTTCTAACATTTTTGGAATAACAAAGATCAATTCATCCTACAAATTTTACCTCAAAAAATTGAGATTCCTAGCCACCTAATTATTATTATCCTCTACGTGACCTAATTTGATACTCAACTTATAAAAATCATTTGTGTACTCTTTTACTCCCATCTCTTTTTGTTTCAAGTTTTAAAGATTCTTATACAAATTTATGATGTAGTCACTAGGAAAGAACTTGATTTTAATCTTGGAAACCATTATATCCAAAGATCTAATATTGGATTTTCCTTTTTTATCCTCTCATCATGTATGTAATCCCTTAATAGGGATGCCTGACCCTTTATCTTGGTTCTAGTAAATTTCACTTGTTATTCTTCTGGTACATCCTCAAAGTTAAAATATTTATCTATCTTATCCAACCAAGGATTTAATCTCAATAGTGATACCTACATACACTATGAGGTCTATTTTGGGTTTGGATCCTTAACCTTTCACTACATTCAACAACCTTTCAAACTTATTTTCTTCAATTTCTCTCTCTGCTTCATCTTCCAACTCTGGCACATGTGGCTCTTCTTCCTCTTGGTCACTCAAATCACCTATGAATACTCTTATTTTATTGATCTAAACTACTATTATTGTTTCATTAAAGTTGACTCTGATATTCCTCAACTCTTGAAATATTACATCTCTTATTTGTATGGATGCTTCTCTCTCACCTATTGCATTTCTCCTAGGTGGAATCTTATCTCTACTTGGGCAATTTACCAAACAATATTAACTTCTATTTCCCTTAGAAATTATCACCTTATCTAATCAATTTTAATATTATTTGTGTGTATTTGATACCAAAATTAGTTATATTATAAGTAACCAAAATTTTAAACTCCCAATTTTTTGTGAGTTAGTACACATTGTTACACTTCTTAGTAGCATTTTATTTCAGTTTTTATGATGGTAAAAAAAAAGGAAGATTGATATTCATAATTCAAGGAAAATTTTTAGTACCCTCTATTTATTATCTTCCATCCAATATTTTTATTGATCCAAATTAACTCAAAAACTACTTTCAATCCTCTGTCAATCCCCAATCAAGTCTCTCAAGGCCTAATTCACCTTCAGTCCTATATTTATGTACACAAAATATCCTTACATGTCTAAGACCCTAAAAATATATTATAACACATTAATTACTATAAAATAACAATTTTATTTGAATTTTAGATGGTGTAGAATCCTACAAAATGAGTTTTTGTTTAGAAACCATAACACAGGGTTTAAATTGACTGTGTAAACCCGAGAAGAAACAAATTGTTGTGTTAAGAATTAAAATGAGTTTAAATATTATATGATGATTGTATGAGGTATGTGCCATACATATATACCTTATTTACTCATTTATTCCATCTTTGAAACCTCAATAAACCACCTAATCAATATTTTGAGTTTCAAAGTGTGTTGATACATAGTCACGTACATGTCTATGTTGATTCTTCACTAAAGAATTTTTAAAACAATTAAAAAAATTTAGGAACTTTTTTAATTACTGTAAAAACTTAAAGGATATAATTAACATTATAAATGGATTCTTTATAGGTTATTTATTCAATGTTCAATCATACACAATCATCTTTATTGTCAAAACATAGGAAAAAGAGTCTTCCACTTTTTATCTTAAAAAATGAGGAACATCTTTATTTCTTGGAGCTTGATATCATACAAATTTGAATGATGATGATTAAAAAGTATCCCATATGTTTTTATGTGCCATAGAATTCATTTAACTAGTTTTGGATCCTCCAATGGTCATTCGAATGCTAGCAAAAGTGTTTAAAACATACATCAAGTCCATAATCCTTAAACTCATGACTTAAAACACTAGTTATAGACACGTGGTCCCTTATATATTTCATCCTAACAATATCATAATATATAAAGTCCTCCAAACACACTTGAAGCTCCTAAATTAGGCTTCACAAGTTCAAAAATTCAAAAAGTCAGTTTTGGTAGGAAAAGCCAAATTTGAAAATTTGAACAAACAACTAATAGAAATGAAAACTAAAGGTGACCTAAGCATCATAACACCACTTAGACCCCAAAGATAAATAAAATTGTCACATAAACAAAATTTTAATAATTTAGGCCTAGGAGTGATGTTCCTACATCATCTATGAGGGTTTTTGACACATGGATCCTATTTATAACACTCAAACTAGCTCATGTACTAGTTTTAAGATTTTGGATCCTTCGTATCAATTATTTTATATCTAAATATTCATTTGTGTCCATTTATTTTATTAGAAATATTATTTGATGTATTTATTACAAATTTTATACCCATATTTAGTGTACTTAGACCCTTTAATAACTTAGGGCTCACACTCCATAAACCCTTATAATTTAAATCATTTTGTGAACCTAACTTACTTTGATCACATTGTTTAAAACCCGAGTTTACCATTAGGGTTTCCATTCTTATTTATATAATATAATAAATTTTAAATTTTCAACCTTTCATCATAATTATCATGATGGATTCCATTTTATAGCTTTTGGTACAAAGTATTATGGTTTACCATGCATGTCTTTTACCCTCTATTTGTAAAAAGATGCACATGTTTGTCACTCCTCTCATGGACCACATTAGAACTCAACTTATTTCACAAATTGGGCCACCCTATCTTGATTCCCACATCTATGATGATCATTATTGCATGGCTCACTTTGAGTTACCTCAGGTTACTAATCAATGATGGAGAAGTCAAAGGACTCATTTTCTTCTTCCTCCACCTAGACTAGTAGATTAACTTCACTCACATCCCACCTCTGCTACTCACCCTTGGAAAATAGTAGATCCTATAATTTGATTTTTTAATAGACAAAATATGATGCCTCCTTAGACTATACAAGAATAATATAATCCCACCATCCCTTCTTATCCCCTAAACACTATAATGTGACCTAGGGATCAACATAGAGAATTTAATATTGTGAACTAGTTGATAAATACACTAGCTAATATTTCTATATTCCAATTATTCTAAAATTAAACCTTTTTAAAAGATATTATTTTTTAAACATTGAATCATAAATCTTTTCATCATGACATAGATAAAACTTTATTTACATCTATCATGAAAACCATCAAGGATATTGAGTATGGTATATCTTTTTCCAATGAGGATTTTCCTTCATAGTTATTTATCAAAATCTAGCACTCTTCGTTTAGGCACAAATTAATACCACCACTATCAAATGAGTTTTAATTTATAGTGTTTCATGAATTAACATATATAACCTCAAATTTATATAGACTATAGGGGTTGATATAACATCCATTCCAAATACATATAATAACATTAGTAGTTTTGATGACACTCTTTGATAGGCACTAGGTTCTATTATATTGGATATTATAGTTGGGAAAAAAACCTTACCTACATAGTTTAAATTGATGCCTACTCATTTTCACTAAAAAATATTACTTGGAATACCTTGTATATATATTTTTTAGGTCGTACCCTATACCTTGAAAATATGTATCAAGTTTTTACATGATGGATACTTATACACTTATCCAAAATATAATCAACCATTAAAGTATTATAGAGTCATTGAACCTAACACCATGAGTACATATTTATCTTAAATACTTCATGTTCTCATAGAGTCCCCACCTTATAATATTCTAATAGAGTAGATGCATACATATGAGGTTGGGTAATTTGGCACAACTATTCCTACACCCATTTTACATCCTCCTATAATATAGATACCTTCACCCATGATGCAATTTGACCCTAATATAATATAGTTAGCCCCACCAAATGTGGATGATAGGATTTTGACAACATAATTACCATTTCTCATTAATTCATAGGAATTATATATTTAAAACTTTGATATAAAATGTTGGGTAACCACATAGTATGATCCAACACCCATTGACATTGATGATTACTTATGTGGATTGAGCTTCACACTAGTTGGTGATAAAAAAGATGATTCTAAGGAACTCTTGCCTTTTCCCACATAAACAAAACCACTAGTTCATTGTACTATAGTTGCATGCCCAACCTATTAGTTGCATTTAGAATCATATTCCTCCATACACTTACTACATATGGTTACATCCATGGATATTAACCCAGTTATATGGATTCATGTAGGAGGTTCACATGATGGACCACATGAGATTATGCAGATATTACTTTAAAGAGGATTGATGGAATTACCCATAGTTCATCACAAATAAATTAGTATATTGTCACAACATAATGGTAGACCCTTTTGTCACTTTAATAGGCTTACACAATTTGATATAGATACATGCTTATAATTACATTAGAATTTAGATAAATTCCAATCTCAAGGCAATATTTAGATTACACATCATCCACATCCACTAGTACATGTTCCACAATAGTATATTTAATGATAAATATTAAAAAAATTTATCTATTGACTATCTAAGTTTTCATCTAGGACTAATATATCTCTGATGTTGTTATATTCAAGTATTCAAATCCCTAAACTTGCACATTGGCATTTTTATAGCACATAGGACATCAAGAGAGTGAGTTATAACATGTTATAAATTAATAGGATTCCTAAGGACATATCACACTAATATTTTCATGCATCCTAAAGGTGTCTAAAAAATTAATCTTCATCATGAGCACATATAATCATATACATGTTATAATTACTAGCACATGGTTACAAGCAATGGATGTCACAATTGATCACATATATAGATGCTTGAATTTTAGTCATGAAGGAAACATAGTTCATATTTTACATGATGGATTAGATGATAATCATATCTTTGGAACATATACCCTTTGATCTAATGTGGTTTGCCTTGGGACTGCATGGGAGGCTTCATAGATAGTAAAACATCATGTTAGCTGGATTCACATAATCTCAACTAATGCTAAGGGTAAGGATATACTTATATATAGTATGGTATGATGATGATTATTTATTTTAGTTTGGGTAGATTAAATATCTGAAATTTGATGAACTGTCACCATATCCACCATTTGATTATCCACATATCATGGATGTTCTCTTAGGTCAAGTATTTGTTTGTACATTATCTCGCTTATTTCTACAATTTATTTATACATAGTTTTATTTACTCTTATTCATTAAATATAGATTCATTTTTATGTTTATTGTATATATATCATATCTAAAAAATAAAAAAATCATATAATATGTTACAAAACATAAAAACATTCAAATATTTACTCAAAAAATACAAATTATAGATTGTATGCATTTCCATGTTTACACTCCCTATACTTTATAGGTACTAAATGTGTTATCTATGTTAGTGTAGTTAGTTTTATAAGACACACATGATTCAATTATTATTTTAAATCATTTAAAGATACTTAACAAACTTAGGTCCACCACATAGATCTATATTTTATACTATTTACCCACTGGGGCCACATACACTGATACATAGTTTCCTCATTTGACATATTCACCCATTTCAGAGCATCCTATACATAGTTATGATTACCAAATTGCATATTTATATACTCTATATCAAAAATTTAACATTTCTTATATCTTGATTTTGATCATCATATATTACTTAGATTTATAGCTGACTACTACTAATATAGACTTAGTTTGTGTATATCTTTACTCTTATAAATATTTGTAAAACATGTTCATGCACAATGTAGTTTACATCCTTACTAGTTTATACTTGATTTTACATCTGTACTTCTACATCTATTCAAGGGAATTTAAATATGCCATTGTTATATGATGTATCAACTTAATTTCATTGTATGTATGCTTTGGACATGTTCTTGTGTCCTTATGCGTACCTTCTTGATTGTGTATATAAACATTTGGACATGTCCTTACATGTGGCTCCATGCCAACTTACTTGTTTTTATATGTATGTAGACATTTTAACATGTCTTTGTATTTATTTATTTCATATATTTAGTGGTATGCGCCCATTTTCCTTGTATTGTATCCCATTGGACTACTTTGTGTGCCTTATGTATGTTGTATGCATGCTTACATGTATGTGTCATTGCCATGACACTTGTCTCTTTCTTATTAGAAACTCCAATTTTCAATGTCATGAGGGACCTCATTTATCTCCTTTTCATCCCTAGGTGCCATGATGGACATAATGCCACATCTTCTAGGTACTTAGTTTATTACTCATATTGTTTTAGATTAAGGTAAAAATAGGTTTTGAAGGGACCCCAAAACCCTACACAACAAGGAGAAAGAAAAACCATAAAGCACGACCAGGTTTTATAAAAGAACCTGTTTACAATAAAGTACCAAAACCAAGTTTTATAGGGACCTATTACCAACATATATGATCAAATAAAACTGATGTCAAAACACTGATCTAAAAGTTAACATACTGGATCAGCAACCTGAACAACCTCCTAGACCAATAACCAGTAAACCAAAAAAGCAACCAGTTGACTAACCCCAAAAAACTAGTTAGCAAAAGGGATCATTAGATATTCCTTTTGAATTGAGGTTTTTTTTTTACACGACTGAAGATTCATATCTAGAGGGGGGACCAAATGCTTAAACTTCTTTCTCTTAACTATTGTCCATACGTCCTCTAACTTTGTTGCCTCAACAACCCATAGCTTAGAAGATAATGATCCTTGAAGCCCATAGGGCACATAAGCCACAACAAAATCCTTGTGAGAACTAGACACAATTTGGCTCTTAGGAGGATCCTCTAAAATAGGGGAGGAGACCACCTCCTCCACCACTGGCTCAAAAAGATCACTAACCATAGCCTCTGTAGGAGCTTCATTAGACTACTTCACAAAAGATTCCTCCTCAACCTTTGGTTTAGATTGAATACTTTCCTCAGTCTCAAAATCAAAATCAACTGAAGCTTCCATAGATTGTTTGACAATGTTATGTTCAGAGGAAGCCTCAGGCCACCAAGAAGGTGGTCATCTAGATTTGGATTTCCTAGCTACATAATGAGTAGCAATATGACCTATCAGGTGGCACTTCCTGCACCAAAAAGGGATCCCCTCATAATACAAAATTTGTATCCAGGTGCCCCTTGGGGATTCCAGGCAAATCACCTCAAGAAGGCCCTTAAAAACATCCAAATCTACCAAAAAGCATGCGTAAGTTGAGTGTTGAAAATTTGTAATACCTTCTTTCACAAATAAAAAATCCCCTATAGCATTTCCAATGGTTTTAAAAACTGACTCATGCCATAGATGTATCAAAAGATAAGGGAGCCGCACCCATATAGGGAGCTTGTTAAAGGATTCTGAGAGAGGATTAAAATCCTTATGCCAAGGTTTGGCCATGAGAGGATATCTGCCCTACCAAGAAAAATTATTGTGGCACAAAACAATCTTCCTATCTTCAGAGTAGTGAAACAATACTATAAAAAACCCTGGCATAAGAGAGGATTTGAGCATTATTTTCAATAAGTGGCATCCAGATCTTGGAGGTCTAGTACTTTAGATCTGCCAGAAGCCACGAAAATGAAAAATAGTAGGACAAGAGGAAAACTGTTCTTCCATTTGGAAAATATCTTCCATTGATTTAGGATCTAGAGTTACCCTAATAGGTTTTAAAGCACTTACAGGCGATACATGGGAAGGCCCAGATGATGCATGAGGTAGAGCATCATGTAGACCAGCTTTGAAGGCTGCCACATCCACAAAAGTTCTTCCCCCAGGTCTGAAACTTGAACCAAGAGCATGGGTCCATTAACAAAATGCAAGGCCAGAATAACACCCTCCCCATAGAATAAATCACTTTAGGGGCACTTTGAACCCTCCCCCCACAAGTAAAAGAAGCCCCACCCATTGCGGTAACCACATCCATGCCATCTGCCAGATTCACGACAACTGATTTCAAATTTTGGAGTCACGTGTGCACAGGATCCATGAGTGGTCAATTAGAATAATTACAAAGGTTTGATTCATTATTGTTGTTCATACACATGCTTACATTATTATATTTATCTTGACAACCTTGTGATTTTGAGATCTAACATACATCATACATTACCAAATTATACTCAAATTATCTTACATTCTGATGTCATGTACACACATTATAATTATTTATTATGCATATATCATATATGCCTAGGATCACACATATCATGTAGAGATTTTTATTTTGAGGACAATTATTGCACAAGTTCAATAACTCCCCTTAAAAGAGGGGGAATCGACAGAGAATTATCATAGAGATAATGTCATTGGAATGTAATCAAAGCATACTTTCTAACACTAAAGTATAAAATGCAAATCTTAGTTTTAGGAAAACATAGTGGAATATCTTAAGATAGATATCAAATATAGTTTGGGAAAAGAATAATAGAGTTGGACACTAATGCTAAAAGTGGACACTAGCACCATAGTGATAATTTCTAATGTATGGACATAATATCAAGTAGCCCCAAATATAGGGAAATATTAAATTAAAAAAAATCATAGTTGTTACTATCCATCTTTACATGGATTCAATTATAAATTATCAATTTTTTCTTAGTTTTACTTAGTTTTACACAAAATTATCACATGTTTTTTAGATTGGGGGAATCATGCATGAAATGATCACTCCCATTTCAATTTTAGTTAATCATATATAGATTAATACAACTCAATCAAAAATAAATAGATTCAAAGATCAAATTTTGGGGCATGTGTGTGGCAAATTATTGCCTTATGTTCACTTATGCACTAATTGATCAGATGGAATGGAAAACTTTATGTGATTTTATACATCATACACACCATAAACCATGTTAAAAATTATACACCATATTGATGTATTACTCCATCTATATCTATTGGAATTACCCCATAGTCCCTAAGCCACATACCCAAGTGCCTGACAAGCCCCTAGGGTAATTTTCATTCTAGAGTTATCAAGTGGTTGTAAAGAAATTATATATAGTTTTAGTTATAATCATACAAATTCAATCACATTATGTAATTTAGTTAAATATTAATATACTATACATGGGTAAGCAATGATGGAGTCATATTATACTTTAGTTCTTGAGCCACCTACAAAAGAGGGTTGGACAAACCATCAGTTCAATCCAAACTATTCACAATTCATAATCCATCAAGTAGGGGTGTCCAATGATGTAATCAAGGCTATCTTGAGTTCTTGAGCCACCCACCAATGGGTATTGAGAAATATGTCATATCTATCCAAATTATTTACTAATTGATCACTATCTACACACATAGGATGTAACAGGGTATATGCATTGGTTCATGTACCTAGTGATGTGTATTCATTCATTTCATATCTCTTATCTCTTTACTCAATTTTGTGATTGATTTTTATATCTCTTAAGTGCTGATCTATGCACATTTTATTTATAGGACACACAATTGATCATGATTCACATACTCATATCTAAATTCATGGGCTTTAGATCTTAGATAATTCTAGGTACATTTATGTTCTTTAACCTAGTCATTTTGATTTGATACATTTGTAAAATAAATGATAAACATTTCACTTCATTTGTAAATTATATCATTTATTTCAATCATTTGTTTATGCATAGTTTTATTTACTCTTGCTCATTGTATATAGCAACATTTTCATGTTTCTTGTATATAAATTATATCTAAAAATTAAAAAACAACATAATATGATAAAAAATAGAAAAAAATTAAAATCTTTACTCAAAAAATATAAATTGTAGATTTTATGAATTTACATGTTTAAAAATTCTATACTTGGTAGGTACTACATATGCTATCTATGTTAGTGTAGTCAATTTTCACATATACATGTTTGACTTGTTCTTTTTAAGTGTTTACAAATACTTAAATGAATCATGTCCACTATGTGTGTGTGTGTGTGTGTGTGTGTGTGTGTGTGTGTGTGTGTGTGTGTGTGTGTGTGTGTGTGTGTGTGTGTGTGTGTGTTACTATATACCCATTAGGTGAACATATATACATATATAATTTACTCATTTTACACATTAACCCATTTGGGGGTATTCTATACACTTCTAATGGCTAATTTACATCTTTCTACACTCTATATCATAGATTTAACATTGATAATATTTTAGTATTCATCATCCTATACTACTCAAATTTATAGTTGAATACTACTAATATGGACTCACTTTATGTACATATTTTCTCTTATAAATATTTGTAACACATGTTCATGCACAATTTCATTTTCAACCTTACTCGTTTAGACTTAATTTTGCCTATATGATTCTACACATATTAGAGAGAATTTGAATATGCCATTATTCTATAGCTCTATGTGACTTCTTTTCATTGTATGTATGCTTTTGACATGTGACCATGTTATTATGTGTACTTTCTTTATTGTGTATGTGGACTTTTGAACATGTCCTATCATGTGACTCCATTCCAACTTGTTGTTTACATATGTGGACATTTTAAAATGCCTTGTATGTATTTATTTCTCATATTTAGTGGTATGTAGACATGTCCCCTATATTATTAACACTTTCCATACTTTACAGCCTCATGTATGGTGTATGTATGCTTTCATGTATGTGTTATGGTCATGACACTTATCTATTGCTTATTACACACTCCTATTTTACATGACATGAGGGACTTCATGAATCTCCATTTCCTCCTTGGGTGTCATGATGGAATTCATGACCCATCCCCCATCATGTATAGTTTCTTCCAAAATTATCTTACATTCTGATGTTATTTACACACATTATGTTGGTTTATTATGTAGATATCATATATGCTCAAGTTCACACATATCATGTAGAGAATTTTATTTTGATTATAATTGTTTCACATGTTCAACAACTCTCCTTAAAATAACGGTCACTCACTGAGGCTTGTCATAGAGATTAGGCTAGTTTTATTCACTTAAAGTGTAGTTTACAACATACATGCACAAAATATAGAGCTCAATTTTAGGAGAACATAGTGGAAAATAGTAAGATAGAGATCATAGATAGTTTGGCATAAGAACAATACAGTTGGACACTAGTGACGAAAGTGGATAATAAATCCATAATGATATTTTCCAATGTATGGAGTTCTTATCTAATATCCCCACAAATAAGGAAATCTAGAATTGCTAGAAAGGAATATTAATTACAGTCTAGTTTTGCATATATTTAGTTACAAACTATCATTTTTTGCTTAGTTTTACTTATTTTTACACAAAATCATACAAATTTTATTATATTATGGGCATCATGCATAACATGATCACTCCCATTTAAATTTTAGATACTTAGATATAGACTAATACATCTCAATCTAGAATCCATAGACTTAGAGATTAGATTTTGGGGCATGTGTGTGATACATTGTTATCATATGCTCACTTATGTACTAGTTTATAAGATGGAATATCAAACTTCATGTCATTATCTATGTTTTACACACCAAACACAATGTTCTAAGTTATGTATTATACTGATATCTTCCTTTATCTAAAACTATTGGCATTACTAGGTTGTCATTGATTTATATACCCAAGTGCCAAAGAAGACTATAGGCCTATTTTCATTCTAAAGTTCTCAAGTTGATGTAGAATTGTTATATATAATTTAAATTACAATAATATAACTTCAGTCACATTTCATAATTTAATAACATATAAGTTTACTACACGAGTAATCAATGATTTAGTCATAGTCTACTTGAGTTATTGAGCCACTTATACAAGAGGGTTGGATAAGCCATTAGTTAAATCTATACTATTCACATGTCATGATCCACTGATTAGGGGTATCTAATGATGGACTCAAGGATAGCTTGATTTCTTGAGCCACCCACACTTTGGGATTGAGCAATCCATCAACTCAATCCAAATTATTCACTGATTAATCATTATCTACACACATAGGAAGTCACCAATTTTATGTGTTGGTTCATGTACCCCATGAGGTGTATTCAATCCTTTCCCCTCTTTGATATTTTTACTCAATTTTGTATTCAATCATCATATCTATTAAGTAATGATCTTATGTAAATTTCATTTATAGGACATGCAATGCATCATGCTTCACATACTGAGATCTAAATTCATGGTATTTGCATATTATGTAAATTTAGGTATGTTTCTTTTCCTTTATCCTAGTCATTTTATTTTGATGCATTTCTAGAATAAATGAGAGAAATTAAACTTCATTTATACATTATCTCATTTTTGTAGTATTTATTTGTACATATTTTTATTTATTCTTATTCCTTGTATATAGGTTCATTTTCATGTTGCTTGTATATATATTATATCCAAAAAATACAAAAAATAACATAATATGTAAAAAAAACACAAAAACATTCAAATATTTATTCAAAAAATACAAATTATAGAATCTATACATTTTTATGTTTACACTTCCTATACTTACAAGGTACTACATATGCTAATTATGTTAGTGTGGTTGGTTATATCACACATACATGATTCACTTGGTCTTTTTGAGTGTTTATAGATACTTACAGGACATAATTCCATCACATAAATCTAGATTTGGTAATATATACCCACTTGGGGAACATACACAGATACATAATTTTCTCATTTGACACATTCACCCATTTGGGGGGCATCTTATATACATACATATATATATATATATATATATATATATATATATATATATATATATATATATATATATATATATATATATATATATATATATATGATTTACATGTTACATATTTCTATACTCTATATCACAAATTTAACATTACTTATATTTTAATATTGATCATCATATAATACTCAAATTTATAGTCAACTAATACTAATAGAGACTTAGTTTATGTACATATTTTCTTTCATATGGATTTGTACCACATGTTCATGCACAATTTCATTTTTAGGCTTACTATTTTAGAATCTATTATGACTCTATGATTTTACATATATTCAAGGGAATTTAAATATGCCATTTTTTTATGACTCTGTATGAGTGCATTTAATTGTATGTATACTTTATACATGTGTCCATGTCCATATGTGTACCTTATTGATTATGTATGTAGATATTTTAAAATTTCCTTACATGTAGGATCCATGTTAACTTAGTTGTTATTTTCATATATGGACATTTAAAAATGTCCTTTTATGTCTTTATTTCTCATATTAAGTGACATGTGCTCATGTCCCTTTTATTGTGGTCACTTGGCCTACTTTGAGTGCCTCATGTATGTGTCATAGCCATGAAACTTGTCTCTTGTTTGTTACACACTCTAGTTTTTGATGTGATGAAGGACCTCATGCATCTCCCTTTCCTCATTAGGTGTCATGATGGACATCATTTCCCATCCCCTAGATGGTTACTTAATTTATTACTTAGATTTGTTGTCCATAAAAATGTTTATGTTGTAATTTTTATCTTGAGAGACATGTGAATTCTAGATCTAACATAATCATAGATTACCAGGTTATGCTCATATTATCTTACATTTTGATGTCATGCAAATACATTATGTTGGTTTATTACACATAAATCATACATGATCAGGGTGACACATATCATGCAAGGATTTTTATTTTGAGTATAGTTATTTCACAAGTTTAAGAACTCCCCTTAAAAGAGGGGGTACTAAAATAGGTTTGTCATAGAGATTAGTCCATATGAATTTACTCAGAGTATAGTTTCCAACATACATGCACAAAATATAGAGCTTAGTTTTATGAAAATAAAGTGGAAAAATTTAAGACATAGATTATGTATAGTTTGGTAGAACAATAGAGTTAGATGGTAGCACGAAAAATAGACACTAGTGCCATATAACTACTTTCCAATATATGGATATACTATCTAGTATCTCTAGGAATAGGAAAATATATAATGGCTAGAAAGGCATAGTATTTATAGTCCAATTTTGCACATATTCATTTATAAATTATTATTATTTTCTTAATTTTGCTTAGTTTTTTGTAAAATCATACCAATTTTCTTAGATTGGGGTCATCATGCACGACATGATCACTCCCATTTCAATTTTAGATACTCAGATAATCTAGAATTCATATACTTAGAGATTAGATTTGGGGCCATGTGCATGACACATTATTGTTATATGATTTCTTATATACTTGTTGATTAGATGGAACAACAAACTCCATATTATTCTCTATGTTTTACATGATATGTCATATTATAATTTATACACCATATTGATGTCTTACTCTATCTACAACTATTGGTATTACCACTTAGTCCATGAGCTACATGCCCAAGTGAATGAGAAGCCCCTAGGCTGATATTCATTATAGAGTTATCAGGTGGATATAGAGTTGTTAGATACAATTTTAGTTACAATAATAAAAATTCATTCACATTACACAATTTAGTTACATATGAATCCACTACACATGGGTAGGTAATGATGGAGTCATAGTCTACTTGAGTTATTAAGCCACCTACACAAGAGGGTTGGATAATCCATCAGTATAATATATACTATTCACATGACATGATCCACTTAGCATGGGTGTCCAATGATGGATTCAAGGATATCTTGAGTTCTTGAGCGACCCACACATGAGGATTGAGGGATCAATCAACTCAGTCCAAGCTATTCATTGATTAATAATTATCTACACAGATAGGATGTCACTAAGTTTTTACATTTTTTTAAGTATCCAACAAGGTGTATTCATTCCTTTTCTCTATCTCATCTCTTTACTGATTTTTTTTACTTTTGATATATCTTATGTAATTATTGATCTATGCATGTTTCATTTTCTAGACATGTAATGGATCATAATTCACATACTCAGATCCAAATTCATGGGCTTCACATCTTAGGTAAGTCTAGGTATATTTATTTTTCTTTAACCTAGTAATTTTGGTTTGATTCATTTTTATAATAAATGGGCAGATGTAGTCATATAAAATGTCACTTGAGTGCCAAGAGTGTTACTTGAGAATACCCATCCCTAACTTATCCTTATAACTATATTAGGGAATATTTAAGCACTTATCCATCTTTCATACAAGACACACACATCCATATGCATCTTAAAATCATTCCTATATCCTTACTTAAGTATTTAGGCTCTTAGTGATTCAAGTTCTACCACTTGGATACTAGTGTCATAACTGGATGCTAGTGCCACAATGCTAATTTCCTATTTGGGTGATATTATCCTTCTCCCTCTTTTTACCTCTAATGGATATATTTTAAATTCCTAAGAAAAAAATATTATCCTCGACCTATTTAAAACCTTTCACAAGCACCAAATCAATATATATCCATGACTTTTAGCCATTTTCCCACTAGATGTAAATCAGATGCAAATACACATAAACAGTCCCAAAAGAAGTTGTACACAATCAAGGTTATAAATCTATAATCTTCCCTAATTCTACAAAGGGTCATCTAAAACCATCCTGAGCTCAAAATAAACATATTTACAGTCTCAAACCTCACTTATAACACTCAAAATCACATTCATACTAGTTTCAATTTCACTTGCACCAACACTTAGGTGGGGATAACTACATTGGGCTTGATCCCTCCTCATATTATTGGTATGTAGGCAAATTTAACCATATTAGTGTGTTGAGGACATCCAACCTACCCAAATAACATGACATGTTCACTACTTGTGCCAATCAAATGACTTAAATACATGGAGGTATAGGGTTTGTATACAAAATTAGTCATGACATGTCATAGATAATGAATCAAGGTTTGTACATATAGGAACAAGCTTGGTAGACTTAGACACATGTGTTCCTAGAATTATAGATAAATTCTTACATAGAGAACACTAGTGCCATATGTGGATGCTAACACCATAGTGCTACTATCTATTGTAGAGCACTATTTTCTAGAAGGTATTTTTACACCTCAATCCTATTTTCAACACTTAGACTCTATATTGTATTAATTTTAAACTTTTTAATCCCTCATATCATAAAATTTCTATTCATGTATTCATTTTTTTCTCAAATTCTATTATTAGAAAAAAAAATCTTAGCTTGGTTCTCTTAAAAATTAGTGACTATATTTATTATTCATTTTATACCTTGATATTTTATATTCAAACCCTTTAACAACCTAGGGATTACACTCCATAAACTTATAAAAGTTAAACCAAAATGATATATTACACAAAATAAGCTAATAACTATGTTATGATCAAGTTGCTATAGGAAAATATTGATAATACAATGACTTGGCCCTCAAACTTTCATACAAATCAATTCTATCAGGCCTTGAATTTTTATTTTAATTATACCCTACATTGTAAATATTTTGAAAATTTTGTCTAAGGTATTGTTCCTCTCTTTATATATATCATTGTCTTTGTCTCTATCGTTGTTTCTCTCCTTTCCTTTATAATCAACATCGAATTTCAAATTTATATGACATTGAACAGGTTGAATACTACTTCCTACAAATTAGATAACTACTAGATCAATTAGTAGTTTATGAGTTATATGCCTAATTAGATCAAGGTTAAAAAAGTGTATAGATTAAGTCATTTGGATTCAATATATATGTATTTAAGCCACAAAAAATCCCAAATAATTAATTATTGACTTTTTTTTCATTTATTTATGGGTTCTCACATTTTATGTTGATGTTTTGTATGACCATGCCATGCATACATATTAGAAGTTATGTGTAATATAGGTCAAACCCATTAACTTACTAATGGGATGCACCTTGTAATATTTTTCATGCTTATTCATATTTTGTGCCAAATTTTTTCATGCAATGTGCTATGGAAATGATTTATTCAGATGTCAAAGTGGTGCAGATGCATTAGGTTGCTCTATCATTTCTAATGCCAAGAGATTGTGATTTTTTTCATTTTTGGTTTGGATCTTATTGAATTGATTATCCATACCTTGTTTATTCATGTTTTCACACCTATGAATTTCTCAATAAAAATGTAGTGGACTATCTGAAAAGATGCAAGATTGATTTACACCAAGGATGATGCTACATCACTCTAACTTCACTATATAAATATAATTAATATATAAGTTGATAATACAAATGATTTTTATCTATTTAAAATTTTTATAAGGTTTTATAATTTGTTATAATATAATAAACACTATATGAATACGAGGTCCTACATGACATGATCATTGGATTGTAAAGGAATCTAGTCAATATTTATGTCATTGTGTTGTAGATAATAGATATAAAGATTAATAAAATATAATATATGAGAATATAAGTGTACATGAGATACATATCATAGTGATAGAGTGTTTATATGTAAAGACTACAAAAATTATATAATGTAACATACTTTATTCTTTTATATGAATAAATGGAATTAATGTAGGAAATATTTGTGCATTGCATACTATGTATGTGGATAAATAGTCATACTTTAAACTTTAAATATTTATTACAATAACTAAGTGGTAATTTTTAATATTAAACTATGTACTAACTCACCTCTAACTAAATTAATTTGGAACCTAATAAATATTTGTATCCAATTCAAAGATTTTATGTCAACATTACTTTATTACTTTTAAAATCCTTGGTGTAAGACATTTTTGATGACGTGTTATTAAGTAATGGTATGAACATAGGAAACCTTGAAGGGTAAATGGTTTGAATGTTTTTTTTAGGAGTGGATATTTTAGATGATAGTTTGTGACTATGTATCACCTCTATTTTTTACACCTGGAAAACTCATGACCCTAGCTAATCCTCTTAGTTCTACACATGCCTTATTTCTATAAGTCTCACATAAAATTTATCTTGTGCCCTTTGGAATATATATTAGTTCAAAAATAATTATATTTTTGATGAAAACATCCTATCTTTCCTAAAATTCTTAAAATGTACTTATCTTACACTTATACAAGTCCTGAGCATGTGTCTGCTCTCTTTCTCCCTCGACACCAACATCCAGGATAAACAATAATGTCAACATTAATGTGTTAGCCAAACATAAGTATCAAGTGCCATAAATTCATCTAATTTGAAAATGAAGCATATTAAAATGGTTTTACTAATTCTTTTAATGTGATTTATCTCCTAATAGGATTGGTATACATATAATATCAACCCTCATTCATTTGACACCTAGTAATATAGCCAAAAGATCACTGAAGAAGCACTCAATAAGCATTCAAGTTACTAAAATATTTCTTAATATACCCTATTTTGATATTAATAAAATAAATAACCTAGTTATAGGTCTGAAATACTAAAGGAGTAGGCATAAGTTCATATTTTTTAAGTTAAAATCTAGGTCACTATTGTACTTGTTTTACACATTGCACGATTCACACACAAGCCAACATTTAGGGAAGAAATACATGAGTCTGAGGCCCTTTTATGGATTATTGTTTGTATAGGTAGGGACGTTTGATAATGGGATCATTATGATCCATATCAACACCATACACCCATAAACCAATTTTTACCCAAATTTACATTAAAGAAGCAAGGCTAGGGTTTTGCCATTTCTCTAGGATTGATAGTCCATGACCCATATATGAATGCACTAGAGCACAGACAATGTCAAACATAGAGGCATATAGGTGGTTGTATCTTATTTGATTAAGTATTTTTTATAGGACAGTAACATCAAACCAAGACACTAGGAATAATGCAATTGCCCTAGGATGGCATAAGTGTCTAAAGAACCAGATGCACCAGATCCAAAATCTGACAATTGATCTAAAACTATCTTCCTCCTTACTTCCTACATGTACTAGATCCAAAACTCCATTAGCATTAGAAACAACTAAGTAGTTTATTTAATGTCATTTTTATATCTGTCATAGTTGTACTTTTTATTAATATCATATCTCATTTTTCTAAATTTAGCATATGGTACATCTAAATATAGCACATTAATTAGACTACTATAGATTTGATATTAACCCTAGTTCCATCTCATTTATATATCCTTAAGCATAAACAATAAAAAATATCATGATTGATAAGTCTGGAAATCATTTTTACCATGGACACATGTTTAAATTATTTCATGTTCCAATACATTATTGTTTCTATCATTTTATACATTACTTATCTTATCAAAATTGTTAATAAAATCCATGCACATAATGAGAGAGTGTTCAAATGGAAATACCACTTGATATCTCTGCATAAATATTCTTATAATGCTATAGAGTTGGTATCTATATTCTAAAATGCATTATATCAAACATTTATTCTACCTAAGACTTATTTGAGTGAGTTTTACCATCTCGAATCCATTATTCATCCATGTCATTTAATGGATTTTGGCATACATGTCATTACTAATAAAAAAGGAAAGGTTCATGAACCTATAGTGCCACATGTTAATATACATTAGGTTTGTCCTAAGCATAAACTTGTAATAAAATATAAAGGTTATGACCTTTTGGAAAAATTGAGTAAAACACATGCTAAGACTTCTAGACTTGAGCTCATAAAACAATCTAATGTTTACAAGGACAACCTATTTGAGACATTGAATGAAATTAAAGATCTAAATGATATTGAGCTTATTTATCTTATAGATATCATGAAATATCTATAAAAAAATGTCAAACATATTACCTTCGATCTAGCTAAATTACCATCCAAAGATATTATTGATCAATACATACCTTTGTTCATACAAGTGACAATGACAAATAAATACATCAAAAGGGTTTTTATTTATAATGGATTAGGCCTAAACATTTGTAGTATAAATTTCTTAACCACCATGGGCATTATCATCAATCTTATTCAGAGGTATATTATGCATATCTAGTAGCTTGATAATTCACATACTACTCCAATTTGTCAAATTACTTTGGATGTGACATACATAACAAAAATTATTTTAGCTACATTTTAGGTAATGTCTCAATCATTGCATTACATTGTAATTTTGGGTAGAATATTGGATACATTCAATGGAAGTTATCCCATCAGCACTTCATCAATGTGTAGAATTCATACATGATGGGACTTTATTAACAATGCCATCTGATAATGAACCTTTCAAAATTTTCCATATGATACAATCTAAAATTGAAGGAATTTTTATAGTACTACAAACTAAACATTGCATTCCTATTGAGAACCCACATACTTATGAAATGGGTGAGTAAAGTATAATTTCTCCTCCATCTTGATATGTAAATAAGGTAACACATATCAATATACGCACATATTAATTCACATCAAGATCAAGAACCATTAGCTAAGGATCCATTAAAACCATAAGAGCCTACTTTATTTGATATTTATTTATTGGTTAATAGTAATTAGAATGATTGGCATGTTTTTGATGATTATGATGGTGATGATGATAATACTCATGTTATGATAAATTAAAAATGTGGCTACTAAAATTTTATCCACTTGATCACCTTTCACATAACTTATTTAAACCCATGGGTCCTAATACATACATAATTAATCTACTTACATAAGGAACCACATTGAATCTAGATATGGGGAACATAACCATAGAAAATGATCATGTAAATGATTGTTACTCAATCCAAACCTAATGTATAAAAGAGTTTATCTAATATTATAAAGGTAAAATGAAACTATACCATGTGAATTATGTTTATTCTTCACTAAAACCCTCACAACCTATTAAAAGGTTGAATCCTTCATATATTTTGAATGAGAACTATCTTCCTAAATGACCAAGGAATGAAGAGTTGACTATTAATACTACTATTGATGGGGTATATTTTCATCATCTCTAGTTTGATATGATAAACTTATATATAACTTGTGTAACTATATTCCTCAAACACTTGGGACATACTAAAAAATAACTCAAACATTGTTTATTGATGATCTAATCCCATAGTTATGTTTGATTACCTATTGTTTGTGGCACACATGTGGTAAACACAACCATATAGATATTAGACCACAATCCTCATTTCAAATAAAAGATCAAGTGGATTTATATAGATGAATGGACAGCTAAGGTGGATATTAAAAATATGTGTTACCTTTCTTTATTTGGGGACATATGTAATTTGTATCCCATATGATGGATATTGTTTTTTTGCCTACACCATTAGCTTTAGGGAGGAAATTAGGCAATTATATTAAGAGGAAATCCATAATTATTTATAGAAATAAAAAAATATTATTACCAATTATCCTAAAAGTTTATATGATGATGAATACCTCAATTGGAACTCTTAAACCATTAAAAAATAGAAAAATATTATTAAAAAAGCAAAAAGAATTTTTGGCACCTACATATTTTATTATCACTTTGGCATCTATATGTTAGTTCCATATCGAGTAATATAATATCATTTTCTCCTATATACACATATACACAATCATACAAATATACATGACACACTTATGGGTGTTGGGACTTCCTTCCACTCATGTTATTAGGATGTTGGGGGCACACATCTTCTTCAATATTGATACACACAAGTTATATGATTTGGTGTTAACTCTACACTATTATGTTTGAGCTTACATATGTACTTAGACATGATAATTATCTATCATTATACATCACACATTATTATGATATTATATGTACTTGACATTTTTTACCAACACATTCAGTCCATAGGACACTATGACATGTTTATCTTGGTTTCATATGTTTTTCCATTACACACTTCCTCAAGTGTTTTGCATTGTTATTATCTTGATTTTTTGAGAATTTGAATATGTTCCATTATTTATGGACCCTATGCCTATGATTTCCTTCCTAGACATTTAAATATTTCATTTTACTCTTGGGCGTTTGAATATGTCTTTATTTTCCTTTATGGAAATTTGACTAAGTCATGTCCATTTGATGTATAAACATTTGAATATGCCCCTTGTTCGCAGTCTCCTTGGACCATTACCTTTTGATTTTCATTTGAGTGTTCTCATGTGCGATTATTTTCTTTTTGATCTTATAGTTTTATTACCCTTTTGAGGTGAGCTAAGTATTAGGTAATTTATCTCCCTCACTTCAAATGGGGAGGGTAATTTTAATGTGGTAATGTCATGGTGATAAGGATTCCACATTTTTCATAGTTTCCATGTTATAATGGAGAACATGCTTTGGAAGCATGTTCTCCATACTCACATAATGTATGCTAGTTACACTAGTTTGCAGATTCATCGAGGGAATGTCATATATAAATGGAATCCACCCATTCACAATTTTATATTATAGTTATGGAATGATTTGGAATAATTTTCTCCACATTCATTGAGTATGGCAATTATAATTCACAAATTTAGTAGGGACATGATTTAGAAGCATGTTCTCCACACTGACTTAGTTTTTAGAATCTTGAGTTTACAATGTGGCATGTTTTGGAAATATGTCCTCCACATTTTTACTTTTATCAATTTAATATTTATCCATAAACAGTGGGGGAATTCTTTGGAAGCATGTCTTCTACACTTGCACAGTTTTCTAAATTAGCCAAAGAACATAGTTATATTATTATGATATACATTTTAGGTAGAATTTTATACATGGTACCATATTTACACACACTTTATTAATGAGACAAATCTAATTTTAATACTCTATGAAATATGTGCCTAATATTTCAAAATACAAATCAAATTTAGATTCCAAACTATTGCATGTACTGATACACAATAGAATTTATGGACATTAGAGAGCCATTATCATATTTTAATTGGTTCACCTTTTGTTATGTTTGGGGTGAATAAATCACTCAATATCACCAAGTTTTTAATTTGTAATTGATCATCCAAACACACCAAGTTACATGTATCATTGGGTTGTATGATTGAGCTAATCTCAACTACCAAGGGCTAACTCATTTTTTCTCCAAAGTTGGGGGCATGTTCCTTCAAATATCTCTCTATGTATCTCCATATACTTTTATATATGAAATTTAAAATTATTATGTATATATATACTAATCTTAATTTCAAAGCCTTTAATAATAAATATTTTGTAAAAATAACTTGCCAATAGGCAAGGTAATTATATCAACACATAGGTGTACTCCTAACCATTTATATTTCAATTTAAATCAATTTTTAGTAATTTATAACCAAATTATATGAAATGAATATACAATGTAACATTATCTTGTTTGTAGGTCAGTCACCAAAAGAACACCCAAACCTAGCTATAGCAAACATACTCAAATTCAACTCAAAAAAATACAAGGTGTGTATACACATCTAGACACTTCTTCCATTACTTTAAACTATAAATTTACATACTAGATTAAATGGTAGGATATGTGTATCAAATTTTGTGGTTATATTTCACCTCAGTCTTATACACTTGGAAGAATCATACTCCTTGTTTTTCTTCTCAGTTATACACATGCCTTGATTCAAAAAGCCTTACATCTACTTTATCTTGCTCCCCTTGGAATATATATTAGTATAACCAAAATTATATTAATTATAAATACATCCCATCTTTTCCAAAATAATTAAAATGTACATATCTTACACTTCTACGAGTTTTAAACATGTGCCTTTTTTATTTAAAAATTTAGGGTTATGGAAATCATTCACTAGGTCTTTAAAGGGTATGAATACATTAAATCATGGTATATGCAATAAATATAGCCTCTAATATGTGAAATAACAGAGATAAACTAATATTTATAATATTAATAGTAAATGACACAAATGAATAGTTAGTTATAAATAGACAGAGACATATGATCTAAAGGATGAAAATTAGAATATAAGCTAATTAGGGTGTTGTAAGTAAGATCTAGGTGTCATAATCCTTCATGGATAGTAGTACCATTATTGGAGAGTATCACCATGTGTAAATAGTGTCCTATTTTGGTGTTAATGTCCTATATTCAAAAAAATTCAAGGTTTTTTATATTATTTCATGTTCTAATGTTGGTCAAAATTTCAGGTTTATGTAATTCATAATTTTTACCATAGATCTATTTTACTCCAAAAAATTTAGGTATTTGTGCTTGTAAGAGTTTGAATTAACACCATAATAAAAATGGGTTAGTGGGTTTTATGTGTTGGATGTGTGGTCCTACCCCTCTATGGGCATGCTACTAATATATCAATACTTAGAGGAGGAATCAACCTTGATGTAGTTTTCCTACCTATGTGCTTGGTGAAACTGAAAGTGAATGCTAGAATTATTGAGTTTGAATGTATGATAAGATTCCTTGGAGGTCACATAATATTTAAATAAATGTTTTAGGTATGGATTAATAAATTAATGGTCTAATTCAATATAATATTTGAATAACTAGGAGCTTTACCTCAATGTGAAGTGTTACTTTTGTGTCCTTCTCTGTGATAATGTCCACCTAGGGTGTAAGAGTGTAAAAGTAGTGTTTATATAGTGTTCTAATGAAAATGACTTATGAGGGTAACTTAATAATAGGTATAGGCCAACCCTAATCCTTTTATGGAGAAGCAAATTACATTTTAGAGGGTGTATGGACCTAAATCACTAGTGAATTATGACATCATTTGTCTCATGTGGTATTTTATAGGTTTGGGTGATATTTGTAGCTTTTATGTGACTAAAATTGGTTTAAAAAGGCCCCTAAGATGGGTCAAGTGATATAATACTGATAAAATGACATTAAATGGACATATAGGGCATGAATGGTTAATTTTAATGACTCCATTTTCCCCCTTTATTTTATAAATGTAGCAAAGTGAAATGACTACGAAAAAGGAAAAGAAGTGTACCTAAACTTACCTAAAAGGAGAAGCCAATTAATTTATATCTAAGTATGTGAATCATGATCCATTGTGTGTTTAGTAAATGAAATGTTCATAAATAAATCGTTAAGACATATCAAAATTGAAATACAAAATTGAGTAAATAGATAAGAAAGAGGAAATGAATGAATACACCTCATTAAGTACATGAACCAATTCATAAATCTAGTAACAACCTATGTGTGTGCATGTAAATAGTGATAAATTACTGAATATATTAGACTAAATTGATAGATTTTTCAATACCCATGCATAGTTGTATCCATAACTCAATCTAGTTTTGAATCCATCATTACACACCCTTGATTGGTGGATCATGACCTATGAATATCCTGGATTAAACTGATGGTGTGTCCAACCCTCTAATGTAGATGGCTAAAGAAGTCAAGTAAACTTTGACTCCATAATTTCCTACCCATATGTAGTACATTCATTTAAAACGAAAATTATTTGATGTAACTAAATATGTGTAACTATAATTTTAACTTATATGTTGGCTATATGACCACTCAGGAACATTGGAATATAAAAAGCATATAGGCCACTCGAGAATATTAGCTGGCTTTGGGCCACTCAAGAATGCCAACCACTATATATGGAGTAAGGTATGAATATGGTATGTAACTTAGAACATAGTGTCTGATGTGTACAACATGTATAATGACATGTAATTTGTCATTCCATCTAATCAATCAATGTATAATTGAGCATATGAAAATAATGTGCCATTCACATACCACCAAATCTTATATTTGAGTATATGGAATCTATATTGAGTTGAAATAATGTATATATGAGTATCTAAAACTAAAATGGGAGTGATCACACCATGCATTATGCCCCAAATCTAAGCAAAATGGTATGGATTTGATTAAACTGATCTAAAATTGGTAATGTATAACCGAACATGTGTAAACCTAGATTGTACCTACTCTAATTTTAAGGAAAATCTTAAATTTTCTAAAAATAAGGCTACTATATAGTAGCACCATAACTTGGATAGTAGCTCCATGTGGTGCTAGTGTCCCAAATTGGGAACTAATGTAAACATACTCTGATTTATATACAACTAAAACTGACCTTTGTGTCACTATTTCCCACTATGTTTTCCTAAAACTAATTTCATATTATGTGTTTGTGTGCTAAAAAATGTATTCTGAGTGCATTCAAATAACCTGATCTCTTTGATAAGCCTCTATCAATTCCCTATCTTTTGATTGGAGTTTTTGTACCTATGAAAAAACTATCTTTAAAATTTAAAAAAAACTCTAAAAAATGTGTGTTATCTAGAGCATATATGATATTTATGTAATAACCAATATAATGTGAATACATAACATCATAATGTAAGATAATCTAAGCATAATTTTTTAGTGTATGATGTATGTTAGATATATCATTCACAAGGCTATCAAAATAGATATAAAAATGTATATGAACAATAAATTTTATTAATAATAGATTAAGTACCTAGGGAGATGGGGAATAATGTCCATCACGACACCAAAGTAGGAAGTAGAAATGCATGAGATCCCTCTTGAAATCTAAAAATAGAATGTTTAATACGATAGATATAATTTACATGGCCATTATGCATACAAAAATCATACATACAACACATATGAGGTTTACAAAGTAATCTAAGTGGTCACAATACAAGGGCCATGGGCACATATCACTTAATTATAGAAAGCAAGACATACAATGACATGATAAAATATACACATACACACAAAAGAATAAATTTGGCTTAGATCCACATGAAATGATATGTTCAAATGTTTTCATACACAATCATGAAGGCATACACAATGACATGGGCACATGTCCACAACATAAATATAATGAAACAAAGTGGCATAGATTCATAAATAAATGTCATATTAAAATGCACTATAATAGTATAATCATAGAGACACAATCAATTCTACACTAAGAAATATAAAAATTAAAGTATGTATGAACATGTGGTATGAATATGTATAAAAGAAAAGATGTACATAAGTTGACTATAGAGGACTATTAGTAGGTAATGAATATAAGAAAGTCTATGATGATCAATATAGAGATATAATAATTTTAATCATATTATGTATATTTTATAAATATGTAACATGAAAATCTAAATTGTGTATAGGATGCCCCTAAATGGGTGAATGTATCAAATAAGGAACCTGTGTATCGGCATATATGCCCCAAGTGGGTAGATAGTAACAAATCTAGATAATTTCAATAGAAATAAGTCTTATTTAAATATAAAAACAATTTAAAATAATAATTTCATCATGTATGTATGATAAAAATTTACTATACTAAGATAGCTAACATATGTAGTGTCTAACAAATATAAGAAGTGTAAATATGGAAATGCCTAGATTCTAAAATTTTATATTTTGAGTAAATATTTGATTATTTCTATATTTTTTCATATTATAATATTATTTGGATATAATATATATATAATAAACATTAAAATTAAACTATATACAAGGAGCAATAGATAAGGAAGCTATGCATGAAAAGGGAGGAACATACTAATTGACGAGTCTCATGAGTAACTCACAATCAGTGTGGATTGTGTCATAAACAGGAATGGTAATTTATCATGTAATGTGATTGATATATTGGATTATAATTAAGTTACAACATGAATCTAAGTATTTTTCATTATCATCATAAAAATAATCATAATAACCTAGAATGCTAGTATTGAATTCTATTATATTTGGATGAGCATAATGAATTGCTTCATACAATGGAGTTGACCTTTTTGAATTATGATTTATAATATTAATTATAATTATACCCTTTAAAAATATGTTTATTATAGTCATGTGGTACTTTAAAGTATCTTCTTCTATAAATACTCTTTTTAGAATGCTTTTTATCTTAGCATGATTTTAACTTTACAAGTTAAGTTCTTGCTCTTACTGTAACATTTCCTATGTATCTAGAATTTTTACCTTGATAAACTATATTTGTGAATGATTTTACTAAGGATGTTTGGTAAATAACAATCCTTTTTTGCCAAAATTATCAACTAATAAAATAAGAGTAATGATGCCTTGGGCATGTTTGCCATCCCTTAACCTTGATAATCAAACTGTTGTAGATACTTTTGATCAAATCCATACTACTTTGAAAGTGAGACTTTATTTTGGATAGGTATATTTGGATCTTTTACTTTATTTAATTATGATTTTTTTTTTTTAAAAATTTGTGAACCTTTTTTTGTTTTGAGTTATGCTTTGGTAACCACATTTGTCCTATTTTTGAATTTGACCCTTTTTAAATATGTTCCTCTATCACTATGGATTACTTAACTAGTTTATCTTGTATAGGTTCCTCATTAGTAATTATGTGTTTTATATGATTTTTGAATGCTAAACATGAATCTATTTGATGATAGTACATTTTATGGTATGAATAATAATATCTAGATCTCCTCACTGGATGTAAAGGAGGTAGGTTGATCAATTTACATTTTATCATTTGCCATAAATTCTCACCTAAACTTATATTTGATCTTTTAATACCTTTTGAATCACTAGTTATAGATGAACTTTTTTGTGATTTCCTATTTTGATATATAACATTGATTTCCATAAATTTACTAAGCAAAAATGCATATAAGTGATTGACACTAGTGTGCCATGGAGGCATTTGTATTGTAATTTGATTTTCTAATGTTGTAATATTTTCATGTAATATTTGATTACGAGTTTTTAATTTTTAAATTAACCTACTCATATGACAATTTTATCCCTTAGAGTCTCAAAAGTGAAAACCCTAGTTAATTTTTATTAAACATGTATGCACATGCCCTATAGAGAAGAGGTGTAGGCATGTATAGGTTGAATATGGGAAATAGTAATAATATAATATGTTTCTTCATCTAATGGAGGAGTGATAGAATTGACTACTTTAAATGGAAATTAGATATCACCCTCATGTAAATGAGGAAGATAAGGCGATTATTTCATGTGCACAATGTTTTCATTTATATTTTCACCCTCTAAGGACATGTCTCGGCTCTCTTCATCCAAGTGGCATAATTGAAACACGTATAGGCTTATGGGTAGCCTACGAATGAGGTGAATATCCAGGTAGGGATAAATCTCTTAATGTACCACTTTGGATCACTACTACACCTAAAATTTGGGGGCGGGGAGGAGATAAAAATTAAATTAAATTATTCTAAAGGAGATGACACACCAAATTGATTGATGAATACCAACCAACTACATGTTACACATGAAACCAAGAGACTAACTAAACATACACTTTTTTAGTCTACATCTTATCCCATAAATGTTACATTATGAATTTATGGATGAATGTTTAGACTAGGATGACTATCAAGAGGCCTTAAATGGCACTAGTGAATACACTAACTCACTTAACCTTTAAAATTCCATGAAAACTTCACATGTCCTACAAGAAAAATCTTTCCTACTACAAATAGGATGAAAGAATGAGACAACATGCTAAGGAAACAAGAATTATCACTTTGGAAAAATAAATAATAGAAGTATAAAACACTATGAATAGTAATTAATAGGTTAAAATCAGTATTTTAATGGATCAAATGGTATGCAAATGAGTAGGGCTTCACCATACTCAGGTGAAGCATAACTTACAAAGGCCAAAATAGCTAATTTTTATAGAACTTAAGAGAGAGAGAGAAGAAAAGAGAAGTCCAATGGTAACAAGGACTCTTTTAAAGCTTATAGAAAGAGTTAATTTTACATGATAAAAGGATGTGGGATGAACCATTAAATGTTAGTAAGCACAAGTGTCAAACCAAGGCATGAAACTCTTGAAAAATGGCATAAAAGTTCTCATTCTAGATCAGAAAACTACCTTCATGATTTAGACCTATTTAAACATCCCGAAAAATATTAGGGATAGGTTTTATAATTTCAATTAAGGGGAAATATTTCATACATGCCTTTCCATGCATTGGCTATAGTCCCAGTCCTTTGGAAACTTTTGAAGATGAGCCATCATCATATGTAGTCTAAAACACTATTATTTCATGTACCATACACACTTAGCCTTAAAAAAGGAATAATTTTTCAATGTAAATACATGGAAGGGAGTTAATGACATGTTTAAATAACCTCCATTTCCTTAGAGACATCAGACATACCTAAAACTTACCTCACTTGAAGTTTTTTACCCTTATCACTAACTTGGTCACTACGCTAGTTTTGACTGGTTGAGATGAAGCATATGGTTGAGACACTTAGGAGTTTTTTAAAGTAATTAAATGACCATATTTATTTAATAAAATTATTAATATTTTCCCCAAAATTTATTTCATCTTTAGATTCCTTCTAGAACCTACAAAACACACCAATTAGTCAAAAGTACCATATTTTATACCCTATATGTATAATTTCATATAGCTGAAACGTGTGGGTAGGATCCTTAAAGTGTATTACACAAGTTCCAATCACTATTATGTATAAAATATTCCATTTTATCAAATTTCCATCCTCATTTTCTCCATCAGGTCTTGACTAAGGGTTTGCAAGCAATTTAGGCAATTTTTATCCTTAAGGTTTATTCATAAAGTTATGACATTGGATTTGAAAAAAATTCCAATAATGAGTTGTTGATTACCCCAAATAAATTTTACAAACTCCTCTATCCTATGTGAAAATCCTCCAAGAATATATGAGCACTTGAACTTAGCCTATCAATTTCTTCCTTTGCTTTGCAAATGCCTAATGCTACCTTTGAGCCAAAAGATGACTTCCTTTTGTTTCATCTATAATTTTTAGGATTGTATACATATGAAGTGACCCTATAAACATTATCCAATCCATTTATATTTTTAACTCATGTTGTAAATGAATACGAATCCTCATTTGGGCACTAAGCCTAATATTGGTCTTGTAGCCTACCTGCACCTTAAAGCCCAAAATGACTATTTATGGATACCCCTACACTCTAAAATATTTAAAACATTTTAATTCACCCTAAAAACATGTGAAAATTATTTATAATGAATACCTAAGGCTGAAAGTAGCACTGACCTCCCATTTGGACACTAAACAAAACTTTGCCCTCTAGGCTTGCTTGTAAACCTAGTCACCCAAGCCATCTTTTTGGGTTTCATATTACTATGATATGTTTACATGATTCACCTAGGTGTTTTTCAAATCCACATAAATATTTTCATGAACCTATCAAATTTTGAAGAGTCATTTTGAATCATTTCCCCAAACCTACCTATTTTGACATCAGGGAAAATACCCTCTATCTGAGACAAAATAGAGGGTACTTCCCCTATTTCCTTAGACAAGTTGAATATTTAAATGTAGTCTTCAATTTATAAGTATTTACTACAAAAAAATCTTCCCTTGGTTCTATGGTTAGATCATCCAAAAGCATTAAAACCAAAATAGACTCTGGTGAAAAGGATTATGTGTAGGATTCTTTAATGGACTATGCATGCTTGATTTGAGCCCTCTTCCTTTCTTTTTTTATATTTTATTATAATGTAAAATAGTGATAAATAAAATTTATTAGTTTTTAATCATTATTTAAAACCCTTATCACTCATTCCTGCACCCTGAAATTGAATGTTCTTAATAACAATCAAGCCAGTTGATTGTATTTTTGCTTATTAGCACCATACCTATAGATGACCTTATATGGTTAGACCTTGGAAACCTTACATAATTATCTATGACACATTAAAATATCAATTATAATATATTTTAACTTTTTAACTCATGTGACTTTCGTTATATCATAATTTAGATAGTGTATTTAACTCATTTCCTGCTTTCCCAATTGTATGTGGGTATTGGCCTAAAAATCCTATGTAGGCCTACTTGGGGTTTTGACCATGTATAATAGACCATTTTTTTTATGACCATGAAATATCTTGATGCCATCCTAATCCCATAAGGTTGAAAATTTTATTTCAAATCTATCCTTATTGATTTGATATTCCAAAGTACCTTTTCATCCCCTTACAACTATAGGTGGGTATTTCCAAGCTTAAGACACCACTGTAGGTATGTATGGGGGTTGAAAATAATGTATCATCCCTTTATTTAGATAATATCTAGAAAATTAGTGTTAATTTCACCATTTGGAACCATAAAAACATGATGATATGATTAGGACTACCAACTTGAAATGCAAGGTGGCTCAAAGATTCAGACTTCTGTGTCATGAACTGAGTTTAATGCATAAAATGGCAACTTTAGGTCTCTCAATAATTATCTTCCCCTAGTCCTTTTGACCAAAAAATTTGTATATTTATTGTGTTATTATAAGGATTATATATAATCACATTTATAATATTCAAACCACTTGATAACCATGTTTTAAGATACCTATAGAAAGGCTTGGAACTCTATTTTCATGTTTTAGGGACTAGATCCCTGAACTCAATCATTTGACATCTTGATGTTTCTCCAGAGTTGGATTGCCTACCTAGAAATTAAAATGGTATTGTCATGGTATAAAATTCATACTATGACCTCAATAATGTTTTAAACCTTTCCAATCCTCTCCATACAAGGACCTGCATATCTTTATTGATGCCACTTATAGGTGGAGATTTCATGTACAGATAGTGAGGAAACTTTCAATAGTACACAAGTTTTATGAGATATAATGAATTTTTATCCATTTAAAAATGTTTAAAGTATACTAATATTACCATTAAATCATTTTTAAGCTTAGATAGTCCCCTTTCAATGTGATTGGTCTTCATGAAGGCACCTATAGGTGCATTAATGGTAGGTGACTATAGAAGTGTTATATTGACTATATTCTCATGATTTCTATGGTGTCACTTAGGTTTATATTGTTTTTTAATTATTATAGACACATATAAAAAAATTATACCTCTAATATAGTTCCATGAACACACTAAACATGTTCTACACACGTGATCAACATGGCTGCAAGTAAGAATGTTCAAGGAGTAGACTGTGAGAAAGGCAAGACTAAATTTTTTTGTTGAAGCATGATGTTATGAGACTAAAAATGTAGTAATTATTATAAATATGTAATTGATAAATTGTAAAAATCACATCACATTCTTATGAGACCCCTTCTTACAACCAAGCATTCTGTAATTAAGGAAAAGTGATTGAGACTACACATGGTGGTACCTTCCTGTAACATGAGGTAACTTACTCATCCAAACACCATGATAAATAAAAATAAACATATATATAATATTATAAGAGATATTATATACTTTGGATTTAATATCACCAATTGGTTTATACGGACTTTCTCAAAATGGAGCAAAACCTATAGGGTGCATGAAATAGCAAGTAGAAAATCATAGTTAACTTCATGAGGATGGTTCATAAATAAAAAGACACAATTTTTCAAAATATTATTATGTAAATGAAGTTATATAAGTTTAATATCACATCCCAAAATAATTTGACTTGAAACCTCTTCAGTTTTTCATACTAAGCACAATTTTGTTGGTCACTTCTACATGTATAGAAAGGCAAAGAAGAAGTAGAATGGGTTTAGCTCAAAAATGGAAATTATAGAGAACATAAAGAATTTATATGAGTTTTAGGAATATTAATAGTCATTACATTAATTTTACATACATGGAACACTTACCCATAGTCTGTACAAGAGCCAAACTCACCTTTTTCAATTGATTACTTGATCTTCAATTTGATAACCTGCTAGATTCTAATTAAAATGACATTATTATGACCTATTTGACAATTTAAACTAAAATAAGACACCTTATTACCAATTTTTATACCCCATAAAACATATTAATACCAAGTTTTTACCTATAGGGGCACAAATTTGACATGTAGGGTTAAATTTGGTCAACAAATTGGTGAGTCATAGGGGTAGCATGCCTGCTATGCTAACTATAATATTTGACTTATCATTTCATTGGGATTAGGGATTCATTTGATGTATAAATAAAAAAAATGAGACCTTTGACCATAAAATTTGATCCATATAAGACCAATGATTACCTAAACCACACAAAACAAAAGACACACACACAAAGCAAAAGTAAACACACATGTGCTTCATGAGCACTTTATGGAACACACATTCCAAAATAAACAAAATAAATCAAACATTAACTAACCCAATATTAAAATTCCCTCTTCAATAAAAATTGAAGTTTTAAACTCTTCTTACTTCATGACATGAAGTATTTAGTGAGACATGTAGCCTTTTGTCCTTTAACATTGATGCCTCCAACTTTTTCATGATGTTTGCCAACTTCATTGGCATAATGTTCATTAAGAACAAAGAAGATACAAATATATTGGATATATAAATGAAATATTATTGAATCAAAATAACCTCAACTTTCTCATATGGATCCTTAATTATAACCTCCAATAGCGGTTCAACAAGGCATACC
This sequence comes from Torreya grandis, assembly GCA_037957365.1. NCBI lineage: Eukaryota > Viridiplantae > Streptophyta > Pinopsida > Cupressales > Taxaceae > Torreya > Torreya grandis. The sequence continues at coordinate 1,271,565 of JARHVA010004050.1, read as the reverse complement.
TTCTTTATTTCCATAGTGCTCTCAATAAGATTGGGTTTCTTCTCAATTGCAAGTTCTTATAGCTCATCAAGGAGATTTGAATATTATACCAAATATTTTAATTTTCCTCCATGGATGACTCTTTCTTCACCTTGTCATGTACTTGACCCTCAACTTGTCAAAGCTCTTTAAGCTCTTGAAAAAACTTCATTTGCAGCTCCCAATCATCTTTGTCCTCTTTATCATATAGAACCACTACCAATTAAATCTTATCTTATTGATGTATGAGATCATAAATATTTTATTATTAAATATATAATTCATATGATGGTATTTAAAAATCAATTTGAGCTATGGGGTCATCTTTAAGAACAATAATTTTTACCTTAGTCTCAAGAGAGTTTTCTGAGACTACAACCTCTTTTGGGATGACTTTAAATTGTTCTCCATCCTTAATAGAACATTAATATTCATATTGGAGATTATTATACACAAATTTTTGATAATATGTAGAGTCTTCTTCAATAGATAAAAGATCATCCATCTCCTTCTTCTTCTTGGTGATGCCAACACTAGGCATCTTGAAATCATGTGACCTAGCAGAATGAGGCTACCAAGGAGGTATGTTTTCTTCAAGAAAGAATTATAAAATTTGATAAAAAAACTAATATTATTTATGTTAAAATACCATAGGTACATCAAGTCAAATATTTATGGGGTGAGGACAAGATGAACTAGTTGGTGGAGGTGGTACATAGAACTCAAAATTAGATTGACAGTGAAATGTAGGGGGTTCTTTTAGAAGCTCTTGAGGAAGGGGAGGCAGACTTTGGGATAAAATAGACTAGTTTATTCATTAAATTTAAAAATAAATTCATTATAATATTATTTTAATTGATCATTCTATTGAGGAAGGTTAGATTGGGTGTGTTTATACATAAGATCTTCTTTTGTGTCTAAACCTTCCATCACACCTTGACTTAGCAATTTCATCATTGACTCTATCTCTTCTATTTTATTGGCTAGGTTTTATTGTAAAATTATTTATTTAATTTCATATGAATATTAAAGAATATGAGGAATAAGAAGAGTGGAATAGACTTGTAAAGGATCAACTTCATTCTCAACATCACACTCCTTATCAGTGCTTTTGTCCTCTTTCTTTCCCCATTATTCCACTATCTTATTCCAAATTAGGATGTGAGGATTATAAGTCGTTTATTGAGGTGGTGATGCAATTTGAGGAGTGGATGAAGTGTTAAAGGAACTTTAGATCTCCTTAGGCTTGGATTCTCCACCTTATCTCAAACTTAGAATCTCATATCTAGAGGTGTTCTCTTGAGGTGGGGCTGAAATTGGAGAGGGAAATGAGGGCTTAAATTACACTTCATTTAATGATAACATGGATCGATTCAACTGAATATTATCTAACTAAATTTTCCTATCAATATTAGCTTCAAAAATAAGGCTTGTCTCTTAAACTTTTTCTTCTAGCTGATTAGGGAAAAGATGAATTTGATAAGCTTGATTGGGATCATGAATAGGGGTTATGTATGACAAAAAAAAATGTTGGGGAAGTGTATATAAAGGTTAATAGTTTTGGTGAGGTTTCCTATCTTGAATTTTTATCCTATCTTCCAAAGATGAAACTATGCCACTCACATATAACATCTCACTTGTGATCCTTTGCCAATTGGATCTCTCAATAAGTGCCCACTCTCTTGTGAACAAATATAATGCATCTTCTACCTAATGAATGAAATGAATAAAACATATTTACAATGTCCCCTTAGTGTATCAATCTCTAACATATACTTATCATACCCCAAAAGAGTTTGATTGAAGGTGGAAATGGATTGAGTTAAGAAATGGCTAGGTTGAATAGGAGAAGAAATATATTGAGGAGGTTAGCTAGAGGAATCATACAACTCATTACAAATTCTGGATATATTGTTTATAAGGATCAGGACAAGGTTGGAAATGGTGGTAGTAAGACTTATAAAAATCACACCAAGGCTAATAAGAATCATACAAAGGCTAATTAGGAATGCCATAAGCTAGAAATACCTCACCAACTTGTGTAAAATAAAACTCAATACCAAAATTAGCCATGAAACCTCATTGGGAAGAAATAAAACAAATAAAAATTACCAATAATATTTAAAAGGAAAACTTGGGCTGCTTGACCAGTTGATATAACATCAGAGTCATCATTGATGTTTGAATAGATGCCTCCAAAGGCTGATTGTTGAAAGATAACACCAAAAATATTTCAACCTCTTTGACCAAGAGTACCATCAAGCTACCAAAAATTGTTGTCACTTGGATTTTCACTCTTTTAATAGATGTCTTATATATCTTTATCCAAGTGGCACAATTGAAAATTTTTTAGGATTGTGGGTATCCTAATAATGAGGTGAATCTCTAGGTAGGGCTAGCTCCCTTGATTTACCACTATGCCTAAAATTTGTGGGGGGGGGGGGGGGGGATGGAGAGATAAAAATGAAATAAAACTATCCTAAGGGAGGTGATACACCAAATTTATTTATGACTACCAACCATTTGCATGTTACATATGAAACCAAGAGACTAACCAAACATACACTTCTTCAATCTACATCTTCTCACATTAATGTTATATTTTGAGGTTATGGATTAATGTTTAGGCTAGGAGGACTATAGAAGAGGAATTGAATGGAAATAATGAATATAATAACTAAATCAACCTTGACACTTCCTATAATAATTCACATGCCCTGGAATAAAAATCTTTTCAACTACAAATAGGATGAAAGAATGAAATAATATGCTAAGGAAATAATAGTTATAACATAAGCAAAATCAATCATCCAAGTAGAAAAAACTATTAATAGTCATGAATAGGTAAAAATCAGTATTATTTTTGATCAAATGGTATTTAAATGAGCAAGGCTTCATGACACTCAGGTGGAGCATAAGTTACAAAGGCCAAAAAGGCTAGTTCATATAGAACTTGAGAGAGAGAGAAGAAGAGAGAAGTCTAATGGTCACAATGACAATTTTAAAGCTGATAAAATGAGTTAATTTTTCATTATAATAGTATTTTGTATGAACCATGCAAGGTCAAAAACCAAAAGTTTCAAACCAAGGCATGAAACTCTTAAAAGGTGGCATAAAAGTTCTCATTTTGGCTTATAAAATTGCCTTCATGATTTGGACCTATTTTAACATCCCAAAATATATTATGGATAAGTATGATGATTATAATTAATTTTAAAACTTTTTTAAATTCTTCTCCATGTATTGGTTTAATTCTTGGTCCTCTGAAAACTTTTGGAGATGAGCCATTATCATCTACAATCTAAAAAATACTTATCTCATGCAGCCTACACACTTGGCCCTCAAAAAGGCATAATTTTTACATTAAAATACATAAAAATATATTTAATTACATGTTTAAATACCTTTCATGGCCTTAGAGGTATCGTTCATACCTTAAAATTAGCTCACATAAAGATTTCCACCCTTCTCACTAGCTTGGTCACTATGCCAGATTTGACTAGCTAAGATGAAGAATCTAGTTGGGGCACTTATGAGGTTTTAAAAGGAATTAAATTACCATATTTATTTATTAAAATAAATAATATTTCCCCAAATATTTATTTCATCTTTAGACTCCTAGATCCTACACAACACATACAATAGTAAAAAAATACCCTATTTTATACCCTGTCCATATAATTATGTACAACTCAAAATGGTGGGGAGGAGATTCAAAGAGTAATATGTAATTTAAAATAAATATTATCTAAAAAATATGAAATTTTATTATATTTACATCCTCATTTTCTCCATCAGGTCTTGACTGAGGGTTTACAAGGGTTTTAGGCAATTTTGGTCCTTAAGGTTTTTTCATAAAGTTATGATGTTAGATGAAAAAAAATTCCAATAATGTGATTTTAAAGACCCACAATAACTTTACCAAAATAATCTATCCTCAATTAATATCCTCTAATAATATATGAACACTTCAACTTAGCCTATCAAACTCTTCCTTTGCTTTGCATAGGCCTACTTCTACCTTTGAGCTAAAAGATGACTTCCTTGTGTTTAATCTAAAATTTTAAGTATTTTATACATCTTAAGTGACCATATAAAAATTATAAAATCCATTTATATTCTTAATTAAATTTGAAATGGAAGATGCCTCCTCGTTTGGGAACTAGGCCTAATGTTGGTCTTGTAGCCTATTTGCACCTTAAATCTCAAAATGACTTTTTATGGATTACCATGCACTCTAAAATATTTAAAACCTCTTAATTCAACCTAAAATCATGTATAAATGACTTATAATGAGTATCTAAGTTTTTAAGTAGCACTGACCTCCCATTTGGACACTGAACAAAACTTTGACCTTTATGTCTGGTTGCAAACCTAGCCACCCAGGCCATCTTATTGGGTTTCATCTTGTTGTGATATGTCTCCATGTTTTCCATAGGTGTTTTTCAGCTCCAAATAAATCTTTTAAAGGTCCTATAAAATTTTGAAGATTCCTTTTCAATCATTTCTTAAAATTTGTCAGTTTTGACATAAGGGGAAGTACCCTCTATCTGAGATAAAATAGAGGGTACTTACCCTATTTCCTTAGACAAGTTGAATATTAAAATGTACAATTAAATTTATAAGGATGTCATAAACAAATAATCATCCTTTTTTTCTATGGTTAGGTCTTCCCAAAGCATTAAAACCAAAATATACCCTAATGAAAAGGACTGTGTGTGCTTGATTAGAGCCCCCTTCTTCCCCTATTTCTATTTTATTGGAGTGTAAAATGGTGATAAATACCCTTTATTATTTTTTAATAATTATTTAAAAACATTATCACTCATGAATTCACCTTGAAATTGAATGTTCTTAAGAATAGTCAAGGCAGTTGATTGCATTTTTGCTTATTAGCACCGTACCTATAGATGACCTTATATGGTTAGACCTTTGAAACCTTGCATAATTATATTTGAAATTTTAAAATATAAATTATAATTGATTTGAACTTTTTGAATCATGTGAATTAGGCTATATCCTCATTTATACAACATTTTTAGCTCACTACCTGCTTACCCAATTGTAGGTAAGTATTGTCTTGAAAATCTTTTATAAGCCTACTTGGGCTTGAGACCATGTCCAACATACCCTTCCTCTAATGCCAATGACTTATCCTGATGTCATCCTAATACAATAAGGTTTAAAAAATTCTTTCAAATCTATCCTTATTGAGTTGATAATCGAAAGTACCTTTTCATCCCCTTATAGTTGTAGGTGGGTATTTCCAAGCTTAAGATACATGTTTAGGTATGTAGAACGGTTAAAAATAGTCTATCATCCCTTTATTTAGATGATATTTTTCCATTATTTTTTCCTTAACCATCTATAATGATCCTAACATGGTGATATGATTAGGACTACCAACTCCAAATGCAAGGTTGCTCAAAGATTTAGACTATTATATTGTTAACTGAGTTTAATGCATAAAATAACAACTATAGGTCTCTCAATAACTATCTTACCCTAGTCCTTTTGACCCAAAAAATTATAGAGTTATTTTATTATGATATGGATTATATATAAACACATTTATAATCTTCAAAACACTTTACATCCAAGTTTTAAGATATCTATAGACAGGCTTGGAACTTTATTTTCATGTTTTAGATTAGATCCCTAAACTCAATCATTTGACCTCTTAATATTTTTATATAGTTGGACTTCCAACCCATAAAATAGCATGGGCCTATCATAATATACAACACATACTATGACCAATATAAGGGTTCAAACCTTTCCAATCCTTTGCATCCAAAGACCCTCATATCTCTATTGATGCAACTTTTAGGTAGAGATTTCATGTACATGCAGTGAGGAAACTTCTAGTTGTATACAAGGTTTATGTGATTTAATGAAGTCTTATAATCTTACAAATTTTTAAAGTATAATCCACTTAACATCAAAACATTGGCTAGATTCTATACTCCCCTCTCAACATAATTGGTCTTCATGAAGGCATCTGTAGGTACTTTAATGGCAGATGACTATAGAAGTATTGTATTGATTGCATTCTCATGATTTATATGGTGTCACTTAGGTTTATCTTGTTTTTTAATTCTTATAAAAACATTTAAACCTATTTATACCTCTATTATAGCTCCATGAACACACTAAACATGTTCTACACACATGATCAACATGACTGCAAGTAAGAATGAGCAAGGAGTAGACTACGAAAAAGGAAAGACTAAATAATTTGGTCTAATAATGATGTTATGACAATAAAAATGAATTTAGGATGATAAATATTTAATTTATACATGGGAAACATCAAATCATGTTCCTATGAGACCCCTTATGAGAACCAAGCATTCTTTAAATAAGGAAAACTGACTGAGACTACACATGGTGGCACCTTCGTACAACATGTGGTAAATTTCTCATCCAAACACCATGAAACATTAAAACAAACATGGATATTATCTACTAAAATATACCACATCCTATAGAGTCATCATCACCAACTAGTTTGTATGGACTTGCCCAAAATGGAGCAAAACCTCTAGGGTGCATGAAATGACAAGCAAAGAAGTAAATTCAACTTCATGAGGGTGGTTCATAAATCAAAGGAAACCATTTATAAAAATATTTTAATTTATATTAAGGTATCTAAGTTACTATCACCTCCCAAAATAATTTGACATTAATCCTCTTCAATTATCCATACTAAGCACGAACCTACTAGTCACTTTTGCATGTCTATAAAGGCAAAGGAATAGAATGGTTTTGGTTAAAAAATGGAAATTATAGAGCATTTAAAGAATTTATATGAGTTTTAGAAAGATTAATATGTTTTATATGAGCTTATCCCATGTGGCACGCTTCCCCATGGGTCGTACAAGTGCCAAACTCATCTTTTTTAGTTGATTACTTGATCTTCAGTTAGATAACCTAAAAAATTCTGATTTAACTAACATTTATAATATGTAATCTGACCTATTATATGTTTTAAAGGAAAATAAGACACTTGGGAACCTTGAGAACCTTTCCACTTGCATTTATGACCCCTAAATGCCCACTAAATGACCCAAAATGACAAATAGATTAATATGACCAAGACCAAGGATAATATAGCATTAAATACCATAAAATGAACTATAATACACCTTATGACCAAGGATAATATAGGGGCTCAAATTTAACTTTTAGGGTCAAATTGGTCAACACATAAGATATGACATTGAAACTTGAAACCTAGTTATTAGCTTATGTAATAGATCCTCTATGTATATAAGGATTTGTTTCTTAATTTAATTATGCATAAGAGAACAATAACATGATAGGTAGAGAATGAAATATTACATAAATTTTAAATTATATAAATCACCATGTACATATGTGTTTATTTAATCTTTGAGTTTATTCCAAATGAAAGGAAATCAGCATGCAAACAAAGCTATAAAACATTGTATTAAAAAGTGATAAACTCCATTTATCATTATTATCTTGATTTTATGAAATGAAAATAAGAAAATATAGGGATATGCAATTCGAACATGGCTCTTAGAATGTTGGAAACATAAAACCTAGGGTTATCTAGTATTATCTAGGGTTAGGGTTTGTACACTATTCAAAGTAAGTCAAGTTCACCAAATGACTTAACTATTTAGGGTTATGTAATTTGATCCCTAGGTTGTTAAAGGGTCTAAGTACAATAAATTTTGGTATTAAATATGCAATAAATAGAACCACTAATTTTAGAAAGAACTGAGTTAAAAATGATATTACTAATAATAAAAATATATGACATAAATTAATACTTAGATGGAAATAGACTGAGATGGATGATTTAGAGGATGAGCTTTTACACAAAAGTTGATCAAGGTGTCATAAGCAGGATCTAGGTGTTATAATATTTTTTAGACCATAATACCCTTAGTGGATAGTAGTACTATGTGGTGCTATGGTATTACTTTGGCACTAATTTCCTCTTTATAAATTATTTATAATTGGTATAGATGAGGTCTTATTCTAGCTCTAGGCCAAATTTCACGTCTATGTGATTAATACTTTTCCTTGTAGCTCCATTTTCCTTGAAAAACACTAGGTTTTCTTGCTTGTAAAGGTTTGAATGAACACCATGATAAAAAGGGGTTAGTGGTATAATGTGTTTTAAATGTGATCCACACCCCTATTTGGGCATAATGACTACATACTAGTTCTCTGAGGAGGGATCAAGATCAATGTAGTTGTCCTACTAAAGTTCTTGGTGGAAGTGGAAATGAATGATAGAATACCTGAGTGTGAATGTATGAGAGGATGAATTAGAGGCCACATTAAATAAAAATACCTATGATATGGATATATTATTCAATTTATGGGATGATTTAATATAATATTGTAAGAATTGGGAGCTTTCCCTCAATGTGAAGAGGTAATTTTGTGTGATTCTTTGTGATAATGCACACCTAGGGTGTAAGAGTGTGAGAGTAGTGTATATATAGCATTATGATAAAAATGACTTGGGAGAGTAATTTAATAATAGGTCTAGGCTAACCTAATCCTCTGAAGGAGATGCAAATTAAATTTTAGAGGGTATATGGACCTAAATCACTTATGAATTTTTCCATTATGGGTCTCATCTGGTGTTCAATTAACCTGGGTGCTATTTTTAACTATCATATGACTAAAAGTGGATCAAAAGGGCCCACAATATGGTTCAAGTGATATATTAAGGGTAGAATGAAATTAATTATACATCTAAGGCATGAATGGTTATTTTTAATGACTACACATTCTCTCCTTCTCCTTGGACACTAAGGCATGAGATAAACAATAGTGTCAACAATACTGTCCTAACTCGATGCAAGTGTCTAGCACACTAAACTCATTAAAATTATAATTTTTATGCATTAAAATGGTTAGCATGAGTTACTTTACATGATTTATCTCCTAAAAGGATTCATATAAATATAATATCAACCCTCATTCATTCTACACCTATCAATCAGAGTAAAAGAACACTCAAGTTACCTAAAGCTTTCCTATTCTACCCTATTTTAATATCAGTGAAATAAAAATCATAGAAACATGTCTAAATTAATAAAGGAGTAGGCATAAGTTCATATTTTCCAATTTAAAATATAAGCCATTATTGTACTTTCTTTACACATTACATGATTCACACACAATCCAACATGTATGTGAAAACTACATGAGTCTGAGGTCATCTTCCATAGTATTGGATATTTAATAAACACCCTCTAATAGTGGGGTCATTAAAGGTTAGATTGATATAATGTGCCCAGTAACCTATTTTCCCCAAGGTGATATTGAATATGTGAATATAGGGTTTTGTCATTTCAGCATGAGTGGCAATCCATGACCTAGATCTGAATGCACTAGAGTGAAGATGAAGCCAAATCCAAAATAATTTGAGTGGTCATATCCTATTTAAGCATATATTATGTATAAGATAATAGTGTTGAACCTAAACACTAATATCAACATAACTATCCTAGGATGACACAAGTGTCCAGAGAGCCAATGGCACTAGATCTAGAATTTGAGAACTATCTTTGTACCTACTTCCTACCTATACCATATCCAACCCTAAATTATAATTAAAAATAAATAATTAATTTATTTTGTGTCATTTTTATATCTATAATATTTATACTTTCCATTAATGTCTTATCTCAATTTTATAAATTTAACATATGGTTAATCTTGGTTTAGTGCATTAATTATCCTACTATAGATTTTATATTCACCCTTATACTTTATAATTTATATATCATTAACCCTAACCTCTAAATATGATCCATATAAAAATTAGTTTTAGATAGATATATATAGCTTTGATGGAATAATGACTTAATAAGTCAAAATTTGATGAGCTACTTGGTCACAAAACTTGACCTCACCATTTATGGTGCTTTTGAATTTTTTCAATGTGTTTTTATTAGTGATTTATTTTTGGGGTCATCATATAATTTAGTGATTATAGACTATATATTTTACCCTTTTGTGATTTTTTGCTATTAGTGTATGATTGTGAATTAATTTTCATGTTTAACCTAGTACAATAACATTTTATGGGCATGTTTTGGTTGTGTTTCAAATCGATTGTGATAGTACCAAAATTTACTTTATGGGTAAAACACCTTTTTAATAGAGTAATGAATCTATATTTATCTTCTAAGCATATAAAATCAAATAAATGATTAAATTTTCCTCAATTTGTTGAATTTTATATGGAAGTCACCTAAGATTAATATTTATATCAACCCTTTTTAGTTGAAAAATTAAAAGATTGGACTGGTTTGTGAAAAGTCATAAACATAATGCCTATTAGAGTAAATGGGATATGTAGGTATGCCTACATATATATTTTTTATTGGGTTAATATTTTTTTTATCCTAATGACAAATATAATTCCTTTTTTTTTGGGTATTTGTTAACTTATGAAGATTAGACTTATAAATGTTATAGATTTTATTTATTGAACATAGTAGTGACACCTTCTTGCTTTGTGATCATTATGAAATTATTGGATGAATTTAAATTTATTAACTTATCTTATTATCCTATTAATTAAAAATTATTTGAATATAGTTTGTTTTCTCTATACACATATTATTGTGGGGCTTGTTGTCTTGTTCACTCATAAAATCCACTAAAAATGTTGAAATATAATATTATGGTGTGTACTTTCTTAGCTTTATAACTACATATAAAATAATTTTATATGATTTAATGAGGATATATAATTTTTTTTATTGTAATATTATCAAAATAATTTATTTGGAATAATTAACCAACTAATAAAGTTATTTTTTACAACTTTTATTTATTTTGATGATGGTTTTGAACAAACCATCACTCTGTTTTGGGGGAGTTTTATATAAATTTTGAGCACAGTATGGAAGGTTTTTGAGGGGATTGATATTTCATAAATATCATGGAAAAAATAGTTATTACAACATGAACTCACCCTTAAGGGTTTTTGTTTTTTTTACACTAAGTATTTCCCTTAATAATAATTTTACCTAAATAATATTGTAAATAAGAAAAACACCTTCTCAAGTGTTTATCATGTAATTAAATTTTAGTTGGTTGAGGGATTTAAATAATATGGTTTTATATTGTGTAATATTATATATTTTAAAATATTTTTCATGATTAGGTCTGGTCCTACCATGTTTTGTCTTATCAATTATCTTAATATAGTTACCTAGACCACATTACAGAGACTAACCATGGTGGCTTAGGGGAATTGGCCATTACCCACATAGCATTAAATGTATTGTTTTATTGATTTTAGAGTGCCTATTATATTAATTATAATTTTTAAAGAGGATATTTTTCTTCTCTCTCGATTAGATTAATAAAAAAAGGTCAAATATATTAGGTTCTCTAGTGCTCCAAAGAGCATTCACAATTCATAAACCCTATTTTCTTGCCTTATACTACCCAAGGTAAAAAAATGGCCATAATTTTTTGTTGGATGTATTTATATCTACCCATTATTTTCATAATTAATTGAGTGGCTCCATTTATACATATTTTATAGGCTATATAGTGTGTTATATTATCTATTCTAATAGATGTATTTCTTGAAAATTCACTTTTTTGGGTAATGTATTATTCCACCTAAGGATTAAGAATTTAGTGATGTTCAGTTTTAAGGATTATGAGTGGATATCATTAAAGATAATATTGATTTGAATTTAATATCACAAAATATCAAGATATGTGAGCTTAAATTATTTTTATGAGATAGTGGCAGTAGTTGGATCCTTCATAGATTGTGTCATTCCTATTTTTTAGAAGTCCCACATATTGGGCCAATCTTTGGATTATTTTTATATTTATATCATATATTCACCTACATGCTACCAAATTTTTTGGATGGATCCATCATAATAATTTATTTATTCTAATAAATTTTTATCTTATGCATAAAAATCACCACACAAAAATACTTGCATAAGGCATGCATATCTTGATAATGCTTGGACTCATTTAGTTTCATTATCAATGAATCTTAAATAATATATATGCATGTATATATATATATATATATATATATATATATATATATATATATATATATTAAATTTATTAGATAAAAATAGGATATCATGATTATGTGTCTAAATTATTGTTGTGTCATCACATTTGGATATGGCATCAACACCCAATGGTTGTTCTTTTTTAGTCCATCCTCTAGAGAAGACGTGAGATGAAAATTCTCTATTGTACTATAATTTTCATTTTATTTAAAAAAATCCTTATGGAAAAATTAGTATCATTGCAAGGAACATTTTTAATGTGTCAGATGATCCTCCCACATATTTTATATTTTTGAAGCAATGAGTATGGTGGGAATTGTTTCTTGTAAACAATGTTAGATTTCTCAATTGGCTCCATAGAATCATTACATTTTAGATCTAATCATAATTAACTATGGATACATGATTCTTGGTTCTATCTATATTGCACCTTTAATATTTTGACTAACTATGACTATAGGATAATTTAAGTTATGTTCCATTATTATTTTTTAGTTGAGATAATATAATGACCTATCACTTACTATTCCACCTTAAACTATAATCTATCACTAACATTCTTATTTATATATGAAAGCATCACAAAGGTTCACTTATGTATGATTGGATTGACATAATTCATGATGGGTATGAGTAATTATAATCAATTACATTCATTATTTGAATAATCAAATGTTATTTCTCTAAGTACATGATCAAAATTAGGATAGGATCTTATAGACTAGTTATTTGAATGCACTACCTCTTTGTTGATGTTTGTCTTTTATAGACATGTATTTCATATTACCTAATGAATTCTAGGAGGGTTAATTTATCATGAGTGGTTATGTCATGAAAAAAATTATACTCTTTCTTAGGAATACTATTTTCCATGTCATCGAGGGTTTTGATGTACTTTTGATCTTGGCAGTTACATTGATCTTCTAATTTTGATAGATTTTAAGGTATGCATCAAGATGATTATGTGGCTATATTATAATGTGATTTTTGACATAAGATAGGTATCCCTATAATTATAGTACATACATATGTTGATGATATTAATATTTATCATATTGTTATAGGCAACATGCTCATATTAATTTTATAGTTATTTATTTACCTAAAATTATTTTCACCACATTAAAAATTATATTCTCTCTTCTTTTTTTGTCTCTTATTGATGTGATATGCTTAGAGATATAATTTTAGGTACTAAGGATTGTGACATATTTATGAGTGTTCATGATCTTATGTGAATCTTCTATGATTATCTTACATGGTTACATTGTTTATAATTTATATGGATTCGAAACATAATTATTGATTAACATAGCTTATATTTGTAAGTTACCTAACTTGGTAAGGAATAACCATGTGATTTATTTTGAGTTATATATAAATTATTCATGGATTATACCATAATCTATTAAAATTTTAGATACACATGTATTATTTGTCCTTACTCTAATGACATGTATGAATGCTTATGTTGTGTCAACTAGTATGTCGTTTAGAAATAATAATACATGTGAAGGTAATAAAATTTTCTCATTATATGGGGATGAAATTTCAATAAATTATTATATTATTTAAAAAAAATATTATTATTAATAATTCAAACTGAATTCTTCCCCCAAACAAATGGGTATCCTAGTTAGGGGATGAGTATATGTGTTCCTTTATGTAGATGGGCATCCTAATTAGTATGTGTATTTCCTAATTTCATAAGTTATAAAAAATTATTCCTCCCATAATATGGACATATTTATTGGAGAATACTACCTTTTATAAAATAGTGAATGGATAAAATTAAGAATGAAGTGAAATATTGGAAGTGGAGATTATAAGACACTTATATATATTCCTCTAGTACTTGGGTATCTTTCTTCAGATATGAGAACATATATTATACATAGAAGATGGGAATATTGATTAGTATACATGTTTATTCCATTAAAAAATGGAGATCTTAGTGTTTCCCTTAGTATTATTTATTTATTATACATAAATATTTGATCATGTGACCATGATGTTACTCACAGAGTATGACTATATTTAAGATTCATTAATTTCAACATTTATTATACTATATTATAATTTGTATTAATGCTTTAATGGTAGCAATGATTTTACATGAGACAAGTATTTTATAGATGAAAAAGGGACAAGGGGGATCGATCATGGACCCAATCAGCTATAATTATCCTATAAAAGGTATAAAATACCACATTCCTAACATATACATTTTTACCCTGAACTATGTCATGTGTGAATCACCTAATACCATGTGATAATTTTTAATGTGAATTATTAACCATATATTAGTGGGTCACCAAATTTATTTATTTAAAAATTATAATATCAACCTATTCCATGTGTGAATAAGACCCATTACAAATATATTGGAAACTAAATGGCTTGACAAATGAAAGTTTTGAAATAATGTAAAAAGTAAAAATATTTTTTAGATGTCCAAGTGACCAAACCTAAATGTTGTTCCATGCGAAATTTATATGATTCACTCTACCCAAAACTAGGGCCTTATAGGCTACTTTAAAATGGTGGAGTTGCATGGTTTGGATAGGAAATATGTCACTACTTGTATGGTTACATGATGCAAAAAAAACCACTCCCCATCATAATTTTAGTCTTATATTTCTTAAATTTGCTCATTAATTAATTATAGTTATAAAAACAATTGAGATGAATAATACAAAATGTTTTCAGGAGAAAAGCAAAAGGGGAGAAACACCTTATATAAATATTCTCAACTTATATTATGGATGAAAGAAACATAATACTGTGATCCTCCAATAGAAGCTACCTAAGCTGGTCCCCACATGTCTGTGTGAACAAGCTCCAACTTGTGCTTCTTCTTTGTTGACCCAGTTTTGAGAAACCTCACTTTCTTCTATTTCCCAAAAATACAATGCTCACAAAAATCTAGATCTATGCTTTTTAAATCTGAAATCTTACCTTCTAACTTAAGAACATTCATTCCCTTCTCACTCATGTGACCAATCCTACAGTGCCACAACTTTGCATCTACATCTAAAGTAGATAAAACAGAAGGAGAATAATCAGTAATACAAATAGATAGATAAAGTGTAACTACTCTCTTACCTTTTGCTAATACAAGTGCACCCTTGAAAACTTTCCAAGATTCAGCTGTGAGAGTTACTGTGCAACCCTCATCACCCAACTTTCTTGTAGAAATCTGATTCCTCTTCAGGATGGGTACATGCATGACATCCTTCAACACCCATGTGTTTCCATTCTGCAATTTCAGCTACACTTTTCCTTTGCCAACAATTTTACAAGGCTCATCATCCCCTAAATAAACTTTTCCAAAATCTCCATGGACATAATCATTGAAAAATTCTCTATTTGGGGTTGCATGGAAAGAGGCTC
Source organism: Torreya grandis (assembly GCA_037957365.1). NCBI lineage: Eukaryota > Viridiplantae > Streptophyta > Pinopsida > Cupressales > Taxaceae > Torreya > Torreya grandis. The sequence goes on along the minus strand of JARHVA010004050.1, from coordinate 1,256,095 downwards.
CATAATCTAAAACCCATGATTCTACTTTATTATCCAAAGGAAATATAAGAGCATCCTATGTAACAATACCTGCAACTTTTGCTTCTTTATTACCTTCATGCTGATTTTCTTTGTTATAATTCTGCCAACAATCTTTCTTTTCATGCCCTTTCTTTCCACAATTTCAGTAGGTTATTCTCCCATTTCTGGATTTGGATCTACTTCCCATCTTTGACCTTGATTTCCCTTGCTTGCCCTTCTCTCTTTACCTTCCCCTGCTTTCAACACTTAAAGCATTACCTGATGTTTCCCCTATGTTTTTCCTATGAATTTATTCATTCAAGATTACACTAACAACATCATCAACTTTCAAGATATTTGAAGCAGATGCAACATTACTAACTACCATTACCAAAGTATTCCACATTTCAGGTAAAGAGCATAAGATTAAGAGAGCCTTAATTTCATCATCAAAAACTATTTTGACTAAATTTAACTAATTTACTATTGTATGGAAATCATTAAGATGACTAGATACATATCCACCTTCTTGCATTTGAAAATTAAATAATTGCTTCATAAGATATACCTTATTTGAAGCTGAGGGTTTTTCATATAAATTTGTCAAAGTATCCATTAACTCTACCATTGTCTTTGCCTGTGATAAGTTGGAAAACAAAGAAGCTATCAAGCTCAACCTTATAGATCCAAGAACCTTTCTATCAAGAACATTCCATTCTTCATCTTCCATATCTATGGGCTTCCTTGAAACCCTACCCAATGATAAATATAGATCTTTTTGATACAGATAATCTTCAATCTGCATCCTCCATAATTGATAATTCTTGCCATTGAATTTCTCCATTCTTAGTTTATGTTCTTTTGCCATTGCTTTGCTCCCACTCAATCAAAAACCCTTGTGAGTGAATTCTGTAATCAACAAACAGTAACACGCTCTGATACCAATTTTTAAGATCTTAGATTACAATTGATTACTTTGGTATAAGCAACTAAACACGGAATTGAAACCATAAGTAATAAGTAAAAATATTTATATAAATAAGTAATAAGAACCAAACATATATAGCTTAGGTACCACTTCATTAGACAGGTATTGGAGGATGGACAATTGAAGCTAGAAAAGATCCATACAAATAAGAACCCTTCTGATATGTTAACAAAGCCGTTAACAAAGAAGTTGAATCTTCATTCAACTTTTGTTGGTCTTCAAAATTGAACTTGAAGAGGGAGAAACAAGCCAGAGATGTTTAGAGGATGTTGTTGTATATGTACAGGTGTAGCTATTTATCTCCAAGTGGGAGATTGTTGAGTTATGGAGCTAAAATCTTCACTAAGGAGCGAATGTTGAGGTTGATGGGCTTACACAGTAACCGGCATCGGTCAGAACCAATTGACATCAGTTAGGGGTCGATAAGCATCAGTCATCTTTAGACTGACACTGACTTCTGTGTGTTTCTAGAATTGTTATTTTTAGGAGAAAAAATTTGAGCCTTTGATATAATAGGTGGATCTAAGGGTGGCGAATGCATGGCTCATTAACCCTAGTGTTGTAGTATACTATATAGTAGGGTTAGATCCTCATAACATGTACAATTCAGTAATTGAGTTGATTGTAAGTGATTGAGAGAGAGAGAGAACTCTTGAGGGAGAATTAATGTACATCTATGAGGTGTGAGGAGAGAGAGATTTCTTCATTATATTTCCTTTTGGAAGAGTTTAATACAGATTGGTTATTTCTTGTATCTCTTATTATTTGTTGTTTCTGATTTCTAGTTACTTATTACTTCTGGCTTCAAATCCGTGTTTAGTTGCTTATACAAAAGTAATCAATTGTACTCTAAGATCTTAACAACATCCATATTATTTACATGGTTATGAATTTTTTGATTTATTGACAATCACATATAGGAATTACGTAGTCTATGCTTAACCTTATAAAAATCATATTTAAGCTATATCTAGATCATGAGAACAATTTTCCTACCTTATATAAATATTTTTAAACTTGAAATATTCCAAAATTTTGGATTCTTAAAAACCTAATTTAATTTAGGATAGAAGGGAAAAATTTATTTTTTAACTAAAATTATTCATATGGGTCATACCATATATTTAACATGTCAGTGGCATGATATAATACTAAAATAGTTTTGTATAAATACAAAATAGGTCTAAGCATACTTATATCTAACATTTCTCATGTGAGCCTATTATACACACTCAAAATTTCATATAGATTTACCTATTATTAGAAATTCAACCACTATTCATAAAGAATAGATCCTCTCCATGTATAAATCACCTCAAAGCCAAGAAAAAGTTTTTAGTTTCTAAGTATCAAAATATATATCACTTGTGCATTCATTAAAGGATAAGCATTACATACAAACACCGACATGGGTAAACTACATGTATATTAAGTTTTATCTTTATATTAATGTAATAAACATTCATAAATTAATCAAGGAGTGGTTGGGATCAACTCAACACACTTATGTCCCTTTATGCATAAATAAACCTAGTGTTAGAAGTGGAACTAATATTTCCAATAGAAGGAGGAAGGTTTATTTGATTAATTTTATAGAAAATTTCTAAATATTGGACACAAATATGTCTTAAAATAAGGAAAACCATTATATGAGTAAATAGATTATAAAAAAAACATCCAAACTAAACTATCATGTTGCAGAATATGACATCAATTGATATTGTCCTTAAGTTGGTGGTTCTATCTAGGCACATCTGAAAGCTTAGATCCTAATCTGAGTGACTCATAGTCTAGATTCCCACCATTTTTAAATTATATATCTTTTATTAGACTTGAAAATTACATTAAAATAGTAATTATATTGATCTTCTTGGTACATTCCATAAGTAGAAAGTGTAATTGTCAAATCATCTTCCACCTTTTAAATTCAAAATTATGCTTATTTTAATATTCAATATATACTAAATTATTTCAAATTAATTTCAATTTATATATTATTGTATCACATTAATATAAATTAAGGTATAGCATATTGGTGAACCCATTTATGTATTGAACATTGATAAACCCTAGTTCCTCCCTTTGGGTTTCATCCTTCTTTCTAGGGTTTCAAATTTTTATATATAAATATTATTTTTAGACCTGAGTTATGATTTTACCCTAATTGAAAAATTACACATGGATATAATGGATGTACATAGTTTATATTTTGAGTCAAGAGAGTATCATAATAATAAATTGTTTTTTACAATTATTATACAAAATCTGTAATAATAATGTAACTCCATGGATAAAGTCTTTGTACATCAATAGTGTTTAAATTAGCAATGAAAAATATTTAATCTTACTTCATTAACATTTTTTATTATTTAGTATGAGTTACTTCTTGTTACCAATATTCACCAAATGGCATGCATGAATCATTTTTTTCCTCTTACACACTTTATTGATGCACTTTGTATGATTATTGAATTTGAAACTACTCTTGAAACATGTACTATGGCATGCATGACTCATTTTATTCATCGTATTTCATATTAACTCAATTTATTCACATAAATTCATGATGCACTACTATATGTGATAAGAGATTAAAAAAAAATATATCAAGGGATAATAAATTTGATTAATAATATTATATATTTAATGATATTAATTAACCCTTTGGAGGTACCAATTCCACCTCAGATGTTCATAATACTACCATTGCTCTTATTCCTAAATCTATCCATTGGCTATAAATTTTATTCCCACCCAAGGAATGGGGAACAAAAGGTTTCCATTAGATTAATATTACTATTTTCACATAACCAATCTAAGTATATCCTACAATTAATACATGTGAAATCATCACCATCTCTTACTACACAATCCCTTTATCACATTGTTATAGATATATAATAAGAGGTGTTAAAGTAAGATCATGATGCTTCTAGATATATCACTCATTGGATTCACATGTATTACTTCATAATCTATTATATTGTACCTATTATTTTTTTATCTTCTAATATTACATTTTATTATGGTAAACGAAATCTAGAATAAACCCTATGATCCTTTTACATAATATGTCTATACTATGCATACAAATAAACATTACTGACTAATATATTTCTATTTTTTTTTTAATATTATTTTAAATGGTTCATTAATCTCCCATTCCAATAACTCAATAAATTCACTCCTTTGGTATATTTGTTTCTAGCATACTTTTCAATCAATATCAATGAGAAAATTCCTTACGCCTAAATTATAAAACATAACAAAGGATCCAATGAACTAATAAATTATTGTGTGTTTTCATATAATAATATGATTTTTAATATTACAAACCTTATGGTTGTTAATAATAAACAAGATATTTTCAAATGTAGTTTACTTTCTTCTCTCTATGAGTTCATTTTGTTTAGTAAACTAAATTTATCATTAATTAGAGATAATGAAGTTAATATTATTGCTTTAAAAAATCTTATAATATGTGTATAATTCTATAAATACATCAAATAACAATTTTCAAAGTAAACCAAATTACAAGGTAAAATCAAATGATACTAATAATGAAGGAAAAGTAATAGTTAATGGTGTATCAAATCCTACGAATAGGTTTGACCTATTTGATTCATGAAATATTATGTTTTCAAGATTATTCAACATTATCATATCCTAATTGAAAGTTACTATAGTGTTATCTTATATCTCTTCCTCCATCACTAGAGGTTGATATGAGTAAACCTAAAACTATGGGATATGAAAATAATTCATTTTGTGATTATTATTAATGTGTTATACATTCAATAAATAAATTGTTAAATCTAAGTCATAATATGCAATATATCATTGATATCAACATTATTGAGATTAAAAAACCTATATAGGATTAAATATGAAAACCTAATGGCAATGAAAAGTTGAAAATAACTTGTAATCCCACTACAAATCATACATGAATAGAAGATAAAGAAACCATTGAGGAGCATATGACATGCAATGCACATTATCCTCATTTGACATATGAGTACCCATTGGAAAATCATATTTTTACATTTATAAAAATAATAGTAAAATAACCTAAAGTTACATTTTATGACAATGACATTATGGAAGATGAATCTTATTTGAATTAATTATTTGTATGAGTCATACATTGATACACAACCTATTCACATTGTTATGGTAGATAAATTTTAAATTATAAATGGTTATAAATTAAAATTATTCATAGTATTGTATGTATTCAATGGAGTCAACAAATAAATCCATAACATCTTGGGATATATTTTCCTAGTTATAAAGGTAGGCCCTATAGTTAGCTACATTATTACTAGTTTTACCAAGAATAGGGTATTTTGACATGTTTTTAGGATTCCCTTGGATAAAATATATTCATTTAGTACCATATTCAACTAATATATGTGTTACATATACACATGGAATAGAGTGGTGATAGTTTCAAGTGTTCCATAATAGTATCATATTCATCCATAGGAATTTCTTACTCCGTCCCCACCATCAAGACAATTGGTTATTCCACCTACCTAGGATAATTATGCATAGGAAGTTACTCCACCTATTCAAGATAATTATACAACATATTTAGGTTGATTCTATGTAGATAGATAAGAATTAAAAAAATTAACTTATTAAACAACCAATACTTCAATACCATTACATCATAGAATCAACTAGGACTCCTAAACTATTACTATAGATAGTTTTATGCATTCCACAATAAATACAAGAATATTTTTATCCTAATATATATAATATTCAATAATATATTGTGTTTTCTTTAAATACCAATTGTACATGGGATCCTAAGAGTCATGATGATGATGGTTCCTAGAGATACCCATTGTACACACTGTACTCATTCTACATATCATAACATGAGATAATTTTTTAGATTTAGATATAGATACACATGAAATTACTCAATAAAATTTATTATTTACATTTTTTATATAATACCTAAACATTAAAATCCCTTGGATTTGTTAAATAGTTATCTTTTATTGAAAATTATTTTTAAAATATTAAAAAAAAATCAAAAAATCTAAAATCAATACCGAAGCATGACATGTTTTCTAGATTACATTGTTCATTAATGTTATGTATCACATGTTGGTAGATTACACATATTATTTCCTATGAACATGTATTTAATGATATATATTAGTGAGATAAATGACATACATGTTACACAAGATAAAATGATGTTTAGATGTAGGATATTCCTATACCCATGGGCCAATATAGGGAGCATATTCTTCCATATGTCCCATTGTTAAATCTTATTTCATTATAGGACCTTTAAATTTACCATGTTGAACAAAATTACCTTATTTCATATGTATTTATATGGCTCATATTATTTACATTACTACATTTCATGGATATGCTACTTAACTACACTATGACATTTACATAATTTGATGGTATACATAATTTTGAATTATTGTATGCTTCATTAATATTTTTTAATTTCATAATAGGCTAATTATTTATTATCTATTGTATTTGGCCCTTAGGATTATGTGTGGAACATTTTATTGTCCATTTTATGTGGTTCTTGGACTTGTGTGTGTGACATATTATTATCCATTGTATGCATCTCTTGACCTTATGTGTGCAATTTTATTATATATTATATGTGACCCTTGGAATTATGTGAAACATTTGATTTTCCATTATATGTGACCCTTGGCATTGTGTGTTCCATTTTATTTTTCATTATATGTGGCCCTTAGCCATGTATGATATTGATTGATATTATGTTTGATTCAATGTATATATCATGATCATGACATTGTGTGATTATGAGTGGTTAAATTTAATATTTTTTTAATCATGATAAGAGTTTTGAGTTTGTGGTGTTGTGATCCATATCACACAATTTTAGGTTTTTTTGAAGTGCCATCATTCAAACCATGTGCTTTTATTGCATAGTCTTGAATAGTGTTTATATTAGTGATGGTTACTATTACATGCATAGTTTATATATCTATCTTGACATGATATTTGGAATCATAGCCACTAATTGGTGTGGGGGGGGGGGGGGGGTGAATTAGTGTCTTCAAAAACATACATTCAATTTCCACTTATCACTTATGAAACATTCATTCAATCACATAGATCAACCAATGTATAAACAAGCATACACTAGAACATGAAGCAAAAAACACATAGTCTATGTGGGAAACCTTTAATGGGTATAAAAAAAATTGAAACCTAAAAATTTACTACAGTCATATAATTAAATTATCTAAATTTATTGAATCACCAACTCCATAAAGAGCTTCAACCCCTACCTAGTCTAACACCCACTCAACTAATATTTAGAAAGCACCAACTTGTGAGGAGGAACCAACCCCTTAAGTTACTCAGAACCAACTCATAAAATTCAAGAAAATTTTTTAAAACATAAAATTTAAAGGTACACCTCACTCCTTGACAAAGAATGAGCTCAGCTAAGACCAGTTGGATCACCTCAAGATGACTTGTTGTTAAACCAATAGATTGTGACCACTTCTTCAAATCTCTATCATCTCTATCTAAATTACAAATATTATAATACTTAAATAACAAATATACTATGTATATTTTATATTATATCAAATAAAATTAACTAATTCAGTTCTTCTCAATCCTTTATTTGTCTCAAAATACCCTCTTATTCTTTCTCACCCAATATGCCTCTTACTAGGTTGATTATGTCAAATGACCCTATCATCATAATTAGAAATTTTATTGGATATTCATGAATAATAATATACTCCCATATTATTTTATAAATTACATTATTCTTCTCCTTAAGGTGCTCTTTTATTCGCTTGCACTCTCATACCTTAACTAGCCCAAATAGACCTATTATGCCTTGTACTTATACTTGACTCTTTATCTCACCCACATTAGTTAGAAAAATATATCTCCATAATTGGATAAAATTTTTAATATATCATTAAACATGTTTCATAAGTGAAACACCCATTATATCAGTCATTCATTACTCATAAGAACCAAAACCATCATTAGGCCTAATAGAGACCTAATATAATTAGGCTTTCTCAAGGCACACATTTCACCTTGACCACATTGGAAAATTTTAAACCTCCTAAAATGGATTAAACAATTAAAAAACACTTAAATTATACCCCTTATATTCTCACCTTTCATCCCCAACATCACTTATCTTATTTCACTCCTTGAACCACACCATTAGGTCTACTTGCAATTAGGATTTCTCACTACCAAATATTCTATCTTCAATATCTAAAGCATACACTCATATTTATCACTTAAAATAATAAAATAATAACTTGGATAAAACCTACATGAAATCATATTCATCACCATTTACTTGAGATAATTCAACATAGGGCTTAAAGCCTCTAATTCATCCTTACAACATGACCACTCAAAATTATCTGAATGCTCCAAAACCCAATCATAAAAAAATGAATATCCACACTTTAATAGGGAATTATCATGAATAAAAATATATTCAAATGAAAAGTTTAAACCTAAAACAAATATTAATATGAAATATATTCTTCAAATAGGTACAAATAATGTCAAGCTCATCTCTGCTAGATGACTACTTAGAACTACCAACAAACCTGACAACACAATCATGATGAATGTTATTTTAAACTCCTATAGGGAAACTTATTATACACATGAATAGTTTTATATGTGATATATATAAAATTATCCATCATATATATCACAATATCTAGTGTCCACTATTGGTCTTGCAAACCAATTTATTGAGCTTCTCTCCCATAGTCCTAACATAGCTACATAAGCCATTTTGGTTTCCATGCTACAACATATTAAAGTGACTCTCAAAATTATATTAAGAATTTATAAGTCATATACATCTAAAAAAACATTAAAATTTTCATTAAAAACATTGAATCATGATATAAATTTTTAGACTCATAACTCCATCTTGAAAACATTGAATCATGATATAAAATTTTAGACTCATCACTCCATCTTGCATACCCAAAACTGTCATTCTATCTTGAGAACCAATCATGGTGAACATGCATTCCAAAACCTATGTAGATATAATAAATAAGAAATAATGAATTAATGTGATCCTCATATATATTTATAACACACACACACACACACACACACACACACACAATGTCAAATATGTAATATATAGACTAATCTATGAACCTTACACCTTCATTGTCTCATGTTCACTAGATAGGTCATCTTGTGAACAACATTTTCAACACTTTAATTGACCTAAAAAAAATATAAACAATATTTACATGTGTTATAGCTATTTAAAAATAAATTAATTCAATTTAATCCATTCTTAATCCATGGAAGCATATCCCTAAACTCATTCTCACTTCTGCCTACTTTTCTCATTGTCTTTCTCATTAGGCCTTTTTAGTGATAGGTCAACTTCCATGATCAGTTTAAAATATTTAAGTTATAAAAATTTAATATAAATCACCATTAACATGAAATAGAAGTCACATTAGTCACCCTCCATCTATTGTGCAACTTTTACTCAGTCAACTCTGCCTGCTGTACCAAATTTTTGAGAAATAAGGATTTTCATATAGCTTCCACTCACTCTTATATCAGATTAATGCCACCTAGAGGTACCTAGGATATTACTCTACTTTATCCAAACATCAAAAAATATCATCCAAACCATTTCGAGACATTTCCAATAATATATTCCATATTTGGTCACTATGAGGGTTTTATTAGGGTTTTAGACCGGTTTCCATTCTTAACATTTATTTATAAAACTATGATCCTAAAACCAAATCCTAATGTTTTTAAAACATAATAAGGACCCTTTTCCATCTCTTCCAAATATCTCATCTTCCCCATGCAATAGTCATACATTCCAACAAGCTTCAAAATTACCTTCTCAAATCTTCATCCCTTCATTATACACATACAATAGACATTAACTTCAATTTTTATGATTTATACTTAACCTCAACACCTAAAAATTCATGATAAATCTTGAAAAAACCTATCACACATGTAAAAAAACTCACATTATCTATATCACCTAAACCTAATCATGATATTTCATTTTATCACGTAGTGTTTTAAGACTAGGTCTATGAGAATACCACTAAAGAAAAACTAACCTCTTATGCTCAATCTAAGACTCATGTGACTAAATAAACACATTTATCAAATTATATAATACTAAATTATATAAATTCAAGATCATGCACATCCATATCATCACCATCATGCCACTACAAGCTATGTCTATGCTTAAGAGCTAGTCTAATAAATAGACCAATTGAGCACTATACCACTTTGAGAACTTCAAGACACCTTATAAATACTACTAATCGCATCCAAACATATGAGATAAAATCCATAAAATCTCCCATTTTTCTATTTTTACCAAGTCTCCTTAGACCATATAAGTCACTACCTAATACTGAACTATCCTTCTTGAACACATAAGACATGAAAACAATCTCACCCTTTGAACTATTGAACCTATAAATATTTTCACCAAAGACATGAAAATTAAACTACCACAAAAAAATACACATACATTTATTCACTCATTTCACCATACCTCATTATGCCTCACAAGATACTCCATACACTAGAAAGATCAAATAGTCAACCTCATACCAATAACCATAACCAACTTCATGTGAACCAAAACTTGGCGTCATATATATTTTGAAATCAATGACCTTAGGAATATGACATAAAAGACAAATCTCATCTTATTTATCCTTCTTGACATCAACGAAAGTGCATAAATGACATCAATGATAATGCAAAAATGCATGACATCAATGATAAATTTGAAAAATCTCCCCTTTATCATTGATGGGAAACCACATTTATTATAAACCACAAATGAAATAATCCTTCTAAAACTACATTACTCTCAAAAAACTTCTTATTTCTCAAACTAAATAGTTTCATCAAGAATGTTCTCCCATAGGAACTTTGACCATCAAGAACTTTTTACCCCTTTGACATTAATGATAAAGGGTCATATACACTCTCACAAGGTTATCCACACATATTCCATTGATTATTGGACCTGAACAATCATATATATAACAAGTTCCCCCTTTGTTCATACATACTTCTCTTTAAGTTTCTCAATCCATCATAGATTAGATCACTTCATGGCGTCTTCACAGAAACACACGGTGAAATAGATCTTGTTTATAAAAACACATAACTTCAATTATCCTTAGTACTTTAAACATAATAATTTCATTTAAAACATGAAAAAATCCCTTTATGACCTTACGAGTTCATCTTGACATCAAAATAACATTTCAAATCATGACACAACCTATAGAGAAACACCATTTCAACATTCTTCAAGATCACTAGAAACTTGTCATGTTAAAGGAATAATCATCTTCAAAACTTCATTTCTCACCTTCAAAACTTTGTTTCTCACCTTTAGGGCACAACCAAATTGTAAACTCACTCTTATAACTAACTCTAAACCATATATCATATGATCAACACTTTCTACCTTCAAAGGCATTAGTCTTAAAGGCCAATTTTTGACTCTCACATCACTTGTTATGTCTTTGCTACTAAGACATCACCTTGCACTAAACACATCATTGAAAACATGATAAATATTGTAGGAAACATCACAAAAAAATACATCTAAAACTCCATTTATCTCTATAGTTCAAATAATATCCATTTGCATCATGAACATTCACATTAAGGTTTATAGACACAAGAAGCCTTAAAACCCCCATACCTCTTGTTCATCATGTATTTGAGCTTGTTATTCACAAATTGGATCAATCTAACCATTAAAAATAACTAATAGGACCTTTAAGACCTTAAGAACACATCCAAGCACTTTGATCATCCATCCAAAGTGACCAAAATCTCCACACCACTCATCAAGTCACTCATGTTTGCCAAAAACACAAACCTTAAGCACAATCCTATTTCATTAATATTTTCTTACACAGAGGCACACTTTCATAACTTACTCATTACATGGACCAATACTAAAATTAGGTAATCAAATCATACAACACTTATAACACCAATTGAAGACTAATATAGAGTTTCTAAATCAACTTTAGTTAGTTGAGTTTTCTAAGAAATAACATAGTTAAAAAACTATAACTTTGACCTATAATAAATGCACCTATATAGACATCCAAGTCTCCAAATAAATTTGAGGTTATTTTTATACTTCATATTTAATTTTTACACCAGCATGTTTTTACCTCTTCCATGGCTTTTATAGGCCATAGAATGCTCTTGGGTCCCAAAAACTCATGCACATTCATTTGAATTCTAATCCCAATGGTTATGTTTTTGAATTCCCAATGAATATTCTTCAAAGCATAAATTTTATGATCTTTAACATGTCACTACAAGATGTTCAATGATGGTCTAGTTTCTCTTAAGCTATAATCATACTTATTTTCACTTCAAAGGATCATGAAAAACACTAGAACCTCAAAAATGCATCTAAGGAACCCTCATAACATCCTCTATCACCTCAATCACCTAAAAACACTCTTTACACCTAACCAAAACAAAACAAGCTTCCTAAATCCATGAATAACCTCACACATGCTCCTTCTATCACCATGTACACCTTGGTCGAGTTGACAAATCTGACTAATCTCTTAAACCATCTTCCATACTGAGATAGACCTTGTAGACCACTTTAGAATGCCTCTGATGACTTCAGGAATACTTTCAAACATATTAACTACTTGAACCTATATTTCCATTATCACATCATGCAATCCTCTATGAAAAACCTCAAACATGACCTAGTGCATGTAAACAACTAGACTTCTTAATTATCTATAAATTATCTCTTTTTATTACTAAGACTAAGGAAAACACCTTCTTGTCTTTTAGCATCTACCAAGACTCAATAACCATCCACCAAGCTTTCTTCTACCACAAGGTGATAAAACATAATGATATTGTAACTCACGATCACATGGTTATCTATCTTGTTCTTCTTGGATCACCTTCAATCTATAAATCCTTCTCCAAAGGACCTACTCTAGTATGAATTCTTGGAAGCATAGCCATTGATCTGGGAGTGAATCAGTGTCTTCAAAAACATACATTAAATTTCCACTTATCACTTATGAAGAATTCATTAAATCATATAGATTAACTAATGTATAAAAATCATAAATGAGAACATGAAGCACAAAACACATCATATGTGATAAAAAGTCAAGGGGGATAAAACCCATTTAACCTTACAAATGGAATACATTCCTATAATGATAAGATCCAAATTTACTAAAGCACTAACTCCACAAGGAGTTATAACCCCTACCTAGTCAAACACCAGCTTGCAAGGAGACACCAACCCCCTAAGTGAATCATCACCAACTTATCCACTTCAATAACACTTCTAAAAATATCAACCTACAAGGCTACTTTCACTCCTTCTTGATAAATCACCAACTTAGCCAATACCAACTAGATCACCTCTAAACACCTCATTGCTCAACTAATAGATGGTGACCACTTATTTAACTCCATTATTATCTATTTGAATTCCATTCAATATCATAAATTAGGAATGAATATTTTATGTAGCTTTTATATTCTATCAAAATCCAATTAACCAATTCATCTCTTTTCAACCCTCTATCCCTCTCAAATTAACCTCTTAGGATTTCTCACTCAATATGCCTCTTACTATGTTGATTAGGTCAACTAAACTTATCATCATACTTATAAATTATATTCTATATTCATGAATTATCCTCTAATCCCCTATGATTTTATATATGACCTTCTTATTTTTATTAAGGTACTCTTTTATATACTTGCACTCTAATACCTGGACTAGCCTAGATAGGCCTATTATGCCTTATACTTATATTGTAATCATGATCTCACCCAACTTGGTCAGATAAACACCTATCCATAATTTTATCAACCTTGGAATATATCAATACACATGTTTCACAAGTGAAATAACCACTACGTGGGTAAGTCATTACTCATAAATACCAAAACCATCATTAGGCCTAATAGAGATCTAATGCAATTAGGCCTTCTTAGCACACATTTCACCTTAACCACCTTGGAACATTTTTAACCTCCTCACATAGATGAAAAAATTCATACACAATTAAATTATACCCCTGATAAGATCATATTGGGTCCCCAACATCATTTAACTTATTTCACTCCTTGAACCATGCCATTAGGTCTACTTGTAATTAGACTTTCTCACTGCCATAAATTATATCTTGAATATATGATATATAAAATAAACTTTACCACATAAACCAATATAAAAATCACATGGATATAACCTAAATGACCTCATAATCATCACCATGTAATTTATATATTACAACATAGGGATTAAAGCCTCTAACTCATCGTTGCAACATGACCACTCAAAACTATCTGAATGCTCCAAAACCCAGTAGATGAACAATTGAATATCAAAACTTGCATAAGAAATAATCATGAATAAAAATAAATTAAAATGAACCTTTTATACCTCCAAAATATCTTCATATGTAATATTTTCTTCAACTCTAGACAAATCACCTCAAACTCATCTCTACTAGATGACTACTCAGAATTACCAACAAGCCTAAAAACACAATCATGATAAATGTTTTTTTTTAAATACTATAAGGACATTAAAAATAATTATTATGAAAAATAATATTTTTTATGTGATTTATATAACATAATTCATTATATTTATTGTAATATCTAGTTTTAACTATTGGTTTTGCAGACCAATTTATTGAGATTCTCTCCCACAATCCTTACATAGCTAGATAAGCCATTTTGGCTTCCATATTATAACCTATTAAAGTGAATATCAACCTTATATCAAGAATAAATAGGTAATATACATACCACAAGACATCAAAATGCTCATTGGAAACATCAACTCATGATATAACATTTTAGACTCATCACTCCATCTTGCATACCCATAACTATCATTTTATCTTGAGAACTAGTCATGGTGAACTTAAATTTCAACACATATTTAGATAAAATAAACAAGTTATGATTAATTAATATGATCTTTATATATATTTAAAACATATCCAAACACAAATATATATATTTCTAATGTCAACTATGGAATATATAGACCAATGTATGAACCTTACACCTTTACTATCTCATCTTCACTAGTTAGGTCATCTTGTGAACAAAATTTTCACCACTTTAATTGACCTCAAAAATATATAACCAATATGTAAATGTGTTATAGGTATTTAAAAAAACCTCATTCAATTAATCCATTCATAATTCATAGAAACATATCCATAAAATCATTCTCACTTCTGCTTGGTTTACTCACTATCCTTCTCACTAGGACTTTTTAGTGATAGGTCAACTTCCATCATTAGATTAGTATATTTAAGGTCTATAAATTGATTATAAACCACCATTAAAATGAATTAAAATTCATAGGATTTAATCTCCATCCATTTTCCGACTTTGACTCAGTCAACTTTGATTATTATACCAAATTTTTGAGAAACCTCGATGTGCCTGAGAGAGTCCTCTACCTTATCCTAACATAAAAATAGATAATACAACCCATTATAGTCCATTTACAATAAAATATTCCATATCAGGTCACTATGAGGGTTTTAGTAGGTTTTTAGACTAGTTTCCATTCTTAATGTTTGTTCATAAAACTCTACCCTAAAAACTAGCTCCTAATGCTTGAAAACTATTTTTAGGATCCTTTTCCATCTCTCCCTAAGATCTCAACTGCCCATGCAATAGTCATACATGCAAATGATAATCAAGAGTTCCTTCTTGGGTCTTTAGGTCTTCATTTTACACATACAAGAGCCCTTAACTTCACTTTTTATGCTTTAACTTCAACTCAAGACCTTAAACTTCATGAGTAATATTGAAAAAACCTCTCACACCTCTAAAAAATCTCACATGAGATCTATCACCTAAACCTAATCATGATACCTCATTCTGACACCTAGGGTCTTAAGATTAGGTCCATGAGAAGACCACTAAAGAATAACTTACCTCTTTTTATCACTCTAAGAGTAATGTGACTAACTCAACACCATTCTCACATGATATAACATTTCATTTTATAACTTCAAGATCATACACATCTATATCATCACCATCATCCCTATACAAGTTATATCCATGCTTAATAACTAGTCTAACAAATAGACCAACTAAGCATTATACCACTTTTATAACTTTGAGACACATTTTGAAGCTTATTACTCACCTCCAAACATCTAATATAGAATCCAAAATATATCTCATCATTTTCTTTTGACCCAGTCTCCTTAGAACATATATGTCACTACCCAAGATTAAAATATCCTTCTTGAACACATAAGATATGAAGACAATCTCACCCTTTGAACTCATGAAGATTTGAATATTTTCACCAAAGACATGAAACTTACACTACCTCAAATAACTCCATATACCTATGTTCACTCATTTCACCATAGCTCATTATGATTCACAATATAATCTATATCAATTATTATAACCACATTATATTATAAGTAGATACTAATGGGGGGGGGGTGAATCAATTTAATAAAAATTCATATTCAATTCTAAACACCATTACATGAAGCATACATAAGAGATCAATTCATAAGCAAATAATTACATAATTACATTAGAAGATAACATAAGAGATTATGTGGGAAAACCTCTCAGGGGATAAAAATAAATAAACCATGAAAATGGAATGCTATACTATAATTATAAGATTCAACATTTATTGAAGCACCCACTTCTTAAGGATCACCAACCCCTACCTAGTTGAGCTACCACCCAACTAGTCTTCTACAAGTCCAAAATTTAAAGGAGGATCTAACCCCTTAGGTAATCAATCACTAACTCAGCTACCTTTAATATATTATCATATTTAATACCTATTTATTAATATTAAAATGATTATGAACTCCTTTATTTTCACTCTTTCCTCTTCACTCTTACTCAAATAACCTCTAGGGCTCACTCACTCAATATGCCCCTTTTAGGATCATTAGGTCAAATGACCTGCGTGTTCACCTACATCAACTTACTCAAATATTCATAACTATTATTATTCAACCTTTTATGGTCCTTAATAACCTATTTATTCTCCTTTATTGAGCTCTTTTCTTCACTTAGGTCCACACTTCCAAAAACTTGTCCAAATAGGCCTATTAGGCCTTGCCTTTATACCACACACTTCATTTATCCCATCTTGGTAGTAAAATATCCTTACCACACTTGTTTTAAATTTTAAATAGGTCCTCATACATTTTACATGAATGGTACCACCTATCTATAAGTTGCTCATAGTCCATAGAGACTAATTTCACTAGTAGGCCTAATGGAGACCTAAACGAATCAGGCCTTCACACCCATATGTTATACTCAAACTTCCTTGACAACCTTTAGTATTCAAAAAAAATTGAAACAAATAAAAAATTTATCCAATATATCCTTTATTACTCCCACATAGGTTCATATGACTTAGAACTCCAACTCACCACCTTATCCAAGTGATTTAGCCTACTCACCATTAGGCCTTATAATTGCCTAAAAGTCTATCATATATAATTAAATCACACATAAATTTTATCATATAAATCACTCAAAAAAATTATTTAATATATCCTCCATGACCAAAAAAACATCACCAAATTATTTTTACATCACCACTCAATCTCCAAGCATCCAAAACCAACTCTGCATCAGGACTACTTAGACTAGTCAAATTATAGTCAAGAAACTTTGAAATTTCACACTTGATTAGGGATAAAATATGACTTAAAACTACTTATTTTGAATCTTTTATATGTGTAAAACATCTAAATACTAATTTTATTCTTCAAAAAATTTAATAACACTTCCAAATCACTTCTTCAAACTAACCACTCAAATTACCTATAGCTTCCAAAAGTATAGTCATGAGAAACTTATTATTTATACTTAAAAGGATAATTTAATGATATCTAATCCACATAAATTGTTACTCTCAGGCTTATATATCATTATTTATACTTAAAAGGATAATTTAATGATATCTAATCCACATAAATTGTTACTCTCAGGCTTATATATCATTTTTCATCAGTTATATTTCTCATATTTACATCAATAATTGTTCTAATATACCAATCCCTTAGAGCACTCTCATATTATCCATACACAGCTAGATAAGCCTTTTAGATTCCTCATCTCAATACCTCAAAATGTCTCCTTAGATTTAAAAAATAATTAATAGGTCAATTAGGTATTAAAAAAAATCAATATATTTGTTATATGTATCAACTATTGTTAGGGAACATTAAATAATTCACTTCCCTCAACATGCCTGTAATAGTCATCTTGACTCAAAACACAGTCATAGTGAGCATGACTCCCGACACATGTAGGATCACTTAATTGATCTATAAATGTATTTAAAATTTCATTAAACATCCTTATCACACATTAAAACACCAATAAATATATGTCATGTGTAAAATATATAATAAATAGGTCAATCCTTGACCCTTACTCATTTACTATCATGACTTACATAAATATGTCACTTTATGAGCATATTTTAGCTTATGTATGGGCATAATAAACACTAAAAAATTAATTTAACATGATAAATAGTTCATAAAAAATACCCCAAACTATTTTATCCATCCCTATTCACCTACACACCATCCCTAAATAGGTTCTCACTCAAGTTTGGTTTCTTTCATTGTTTTTACTATCTATAGGCTAGTGATAAGACATTTTGATTGACCAAAATAATTGACACATAGAAAATATATTTAAAAACTAACTCCATGGGTCTTAATAAAAATTATTATACTTCAACCTCTAATGATTGTCATGCATTGACTTAGTCAACTTTGCCTGTAGCACTAAATTCTTCAAAAACTAGTTTCTTGTACCTTATGCTCACTACCTTGACACACACATTTCCACTTGGAGGTGACTATAGGAGATATACACAAAATAAAATCATGAAAATTTATAAAAAATCCATTATGGTCCAAAACCATTCACATCTTTCCAATCACTCCACTAGGAGGGTTTGCAAACATAAAAACCTCCTTACCTTCTTAACATTTGTTCACAAAGATGAGGGCTTGGTTTCTATGAAAAATTATTTTGGAAGATTTTTGGTACCCTTCCACAACTTCTCCAAATGAATTAATTCACCATGAAAACTATACACATTCCAATGAGCATCTCAACTTTCTTCTCGAGCTTGGAAACCTTCACTTTACATACACATAAAACCTTTCAATGTTGTTTATTGCTTTGTCATCCTCCTAAGGACCTAAAACTTGGTTAACACTTTTGACCCACCATATTACACATCAATTCATTCTCATATGAGCTTCATAACCTTGGAAACACAAATTGACACTTCATTTAGACCTGACTAGGTCTCTATGTACATTGGGTTTAAAGCCATCAGTCAAACATGGATATTGAAAGCACTTGACACCTTCTTGTATTGATCTCAAATCATCATAAACATGTCATATGAACTCATGACATTATTTCAATCTTCCCACCATGTTCACATAGGTCATATTATTCTTACCTCAATAAGCTATGACCATGCCTAAGCAAAAATGTCTCTTCAAACTTCCTTGTCACCAAACTAGCTTGAAAATACAAAACACCACTTTTATAGCTTCCAAATCATCTCATTACACCTAAGAAGATCTTATAATCCTATCATATCATTCTCCATTAATAAATACAACTCAAACCACATGGATCACTTATCAAGAATAGAAGGCTTTCTTTTCACTTCATGATTCATCCTTCATCAATCACCACTTTATAATTACCTTTTACATCAATGACAACACTTTTACCAATAATATCCCCATTTGTCATTGATGGAAAAATCTTTCTCACCTTTTCCCCCTTTTCCATTAATGACAAAGTGGAATGATTCTCCCCCTATCATCACACATTAAAAGATACTTTTGGTGCTCAAAATACTTACCTACCTTTCATGCACATGGATGAACAATTTCTCCCCCTTTGACATACACATCTTGAACATCTTCTTCACATACTAAACTTGTACCTTCTTATTATTTTATTGGACAAATTATCTTTGGATTCTCACTCACTCTTGATTACCTAATCCTTGGACCTGTTTAATTATATATCTCACAAGCTCCCATTGCTCATGTATGAATATTCAATACATTTTCAAAATTATGACTTGGTTTGATGAAGTCATTATATAAAATTTTATGAGTTATCTCTTGAGATTACATTTGTAGCAAATTTCTTCATCATGAATTAAGATTAAAATTGGAACATATTACATATGTTTCCCCTCACATCATGAAAATATATTTAATCCTCTTAGACTATCTAAGTTATCTCCCACTAACTCAATGTTCCATATGTAAAAATTCATCTTCAACAAGTCTCCTCAATGAACCAACAGTTAGACTTAATGGCCCATATTACCCTCATGTTACTATTAGGTCTCATGGATACCTAATCATCATATATCCACTCCTTCTCATTTACATCTATCCTCTTAGATCAATTAGTCCATCTTAACTAGGATTTAAACAACTTCACAACATGGAAAATTAACTCCTCATATAATCAACAATCATTCAATGATCCTTAGATCATTATCACTCTCTAAGAAATCTTATCTACAAGGCATAAACTCAAAGGAAAATTTTGAAAAAAAATTTTTAAGACCTTGTTACTCACATTTAGGGAATACATAACATGATCCCAAGATCATCCCTCTTCTAACTGAGCATCTCATCTTTATGGCAAAGAACAATAAGCTAACCTACATACAACATTCTTTGAATTCTATCTACACAGTCATGATTATAAATGAGAACTCAGAACATTAATCACCTTTAGAATACTAACTATATTATTGGAATTTACTATAATTCAACTTTTTATATTATGATCTTATGAGTTCATCATGACAATTGTCGAACATATAAATCAATCCTTGACCCTTACTCATTCACTGTCATGACTTACATAGATAAGTCACTTTGTGGGTATCTGTTAAATTATGTATGGGCACCATAAACACTAAAAATTTAAGGGAACATGAGGAATAGGTCTCAAAAAAGACCCCAAACTATCTGATCCATCCCTAATCACCTACATATCATCCCTAAATAGGTTCTCACTCAATCCTAGTTTCTTTCACTATTTTCTTTGTCTACATTATAAAGATAGGACATTTTTATTGAAAAAAATAATCAACACATAGAACATATATTTAAAAACTACCTCCATAGGTCTCAATAACAATTTTTAGACGTCAATCTATAATGATTTTCATTTGGTGACTTAGTCAACCCTTCTTGAAACACTAAATTATTTAGAAATAAATAGTTTTATATACCTTATACTCACTACCCTGACACACCATTACCACTTGTAGATTATTGGAGTAGTATTATACAACATCTAATAATCAAAATTTATCAAACAATCCATTTTGGGCCAAAACAGTTCACATCTTTCCAATCACTCCACTATGAGGGTTTACAAGCACAAAAACCTCATTACATTATTAACATTTGTTCATAAAGTTGAAGTATTGGTTTCTCTACAAAATGATTTTGAAATATTCTTAAGACCCTTACACAAATACTCCAAATATCTTAGGTCTCCATAAAACTCTACATGTGCTAATGAGCATCTTAACTTCCTTCTCAGGCTTGGAAACCTTCACTTTGCATACACAAGAAACCTTTCAATGTTGTTTCTTGCTTTGTATTCCTCTATAGGACCTAAAACTTTGTCAATACCTTTAACCTGAATTGTTACACATAAATTCATTCTCATATGGGATTTATCACCTTATTAACACAAATTTTTCCTTTATTTGGACCTCACTAGGTCTCTATGTACATTGGTTATAGAATCATCAATCAAACATAGATATTGAAATCACTTGAAAGATTATTTTACTTATCTCAAATCATTATAAACATGTCATATGCACTCATTCCATGATTTCAATCTTCCCTCCATTTTCACATAGGTCGCATGCTTCTTACCTCAATAAATTATGACCATGCCTAAGAAAAATCCTCTCTTCAAGCTTCTTTGTCACCAAACCACCTTGAGATTATACAAGACCACTTTTTAAGCTTAAAAATAATCTAAATACACCTAATAATATCTTAAAATACTTTCATATCATTCACCATTAATCAGTGAAACTCAAACCACATGGATCACTTATCTAGTACACAAGACCTTCTTGTCATTTCATGATTCATCCTTCATCAATCACTACTTTGTCATTACCTTTGACATCAATGATGACACTTTTTACAACACCTTATTTTGAACCAACACTTGATCTCACACTTATTTTTGACATCATTGACCTTAGGAATATGACATCAAAGACCACTCTCACCTTACTGATCCTTTTTGACATCAATGATAGTGATCAAACACATGAAATCAATGACAACTTTCAAAAATGAAACTTATATGCCTTGAATTAAATGCATCATATATTCTTGAATGATCTATGCATTATTATTATGACATATTATTCATGTGTTAGGATATTATTCTACATGATTACATATTTATACATAACATGACAAGGTTAAATATTTATTTTAATATGAGTAGATATAAAGATACAACCCTCACCTCATAAGGGGGAATATTAGTGGACTTATCATAGATTTTTAAGCCTCCATGATCATAAAAATCAAAATATTATAAATATTATAGGATTTATAGAGTTATAAATGGTTAATAATATCATGTTTATTTAAATATGGGATAAATATTTACATCTGATGATAGATATGTGGGGATATATCATGCATATGCACACATTTAAAGGAACAAGAGTCACATATTTTTAATTTAAAAAAATATAGCATGTATATTAATTTCATTATATATCTTGTTGACATTCATTAGAGTAAATTATGGGGCATGATCATTGTTTATGCACATACTCATTACTATAAATTTCTATTTTTGGCATCGATGGTACCTAAAAGTGAACACCTTTAAATCAATGAGTCAATTTATAGTAGTTTATTTAGTTAAATTAAGTAATGTAATTAAGGTTTATCATTTCTCAACCTAACCCATATGTGGCTTAACCTTATCATCTTAGCACTCCATATTAGTTACATGAGTAGTGTAGTTGACATTTAATGGCTCACAATGGCCTAAGCACTAATCTATTTTTCAATGAGGGTTTGGATATTTATCTTTCCAAACCATGGCCTTATATTAATACATAAAGTTGGGATATGACCACCCCTAACTTCTCCAAGTAATTTAATAGGGAAGCATAGTTGTCTAGTGCTTCAATAAATAAGCATCATCTTTAAAGGAATGACATAAGGAAATATGGTTTACCCACTTACATGTGTATTCATTCCTTGATACTTAAGTTTTACATGTTTTATTATATTTCAAATTTTAGATTACATACATGGGAATTAATTATTTTATATTAATTATAGGTTACATGTATGATGATGGACATTCGGAACCTCTTATAAAAGATAAACTATGATGTGCAAACTTAAGTACATATATTTATCCTTTTACTCTATCACTATGTTGAGTATTATCATTGATGTCAAAGGTACATCTTACATGAGGTTGATGTCACTGAGAGACTATGCCTAGTTAGCAATGTGTTGATGTGATAAGGGGAATTCATGGAGTATTTTAATTTAAGGATGTTTTCATGAGAAATAATTGGAATGAAATTAATGCCTTATGATTGCATGAAGATATAAGTCTTTGAGTAGCCTAAGCCTAGTCATGGAATGAAGAGAGATTTTGAGAAGGTATGATCATGGTAGATTGTTGAGATAAGTGAAAATAGGAATGAGTGGTTTTATGATGTTGATTGAGTATGTATGTGAGGAATTGGAGCACTCATGAGAGTCTCAGGGTGAGCCTACAAGGGTATGACCTTGAGACCAAGTCTACACCTAGACCACTCATAGACCCTACATGGCATAATGAGGTGTAATGATATGTTTTAAAGTAATTTTAATAATGTATGGTAGTATATAATCATGAGAGAGGTTTCTTGAGTATGTGAGTGAGGTGGAGAGTGCATGGAAAGAGACATGAAGGTTAGTTTTAAGGACTAATATGGTTTATAGGTCAAGATATAGAGACCAAAGAGAGAGAGAGTATGGCCCAATGAGGGGTAATGATTAGATTTAAAAGTGTTTGATATTATTTAAGAATTTTTATAGGTTAGGTAGGTTTTTCTAAGTTTGTTCATGAAGTTTGAGATCATAGTTTAAATGATAAGACATGAAAAGTTGTTTGGAGGTCTCTTGAGTGCTCAAAATGAAGGGTTCTCAACCTGAGAAGGATTTTATTTGATCATTAGCTCATAAAAAATTTGAATGGGAAACTAATAATTCCATGGTATATTGGGAAATGTCCTAGATAAAAATTTTAAGCATTAGTTTTTGGAATGAAGGGTTATGATTTATGAATGATCTTTAAGAGTGGAAACAAGTTTAAACCCTCTTAGCACCTTAATAAGGACCCAATATTGAATATTTTGATAAAAAGTGACTATAATGGATTGGTATGATCAGGTAATATATTTTTTATTGTATTAAAATATACCAGGTACCTTTAGGTTATATTGATTAGAGAGAGAAGAGAGAAAATGTTGACTTAGAAGCTTATTTCTGAAGAAGTTATTATAGAAGTTAAAAGTTGCATTGGAAATAGTAATAAAATGGATGGAGGAAGAAGGTATAGAATAATTGTTTATATCCATGAAGTTTTATTTACATTTTATATTCCTTAAGTGTGTTAAATTGGTCATTCAAATTAAGTAGTTGCTAACAGGCCTAATGATGGAATGATGAAAAACCTAGGCAGGAGTGAGAAGATAAATTAGATAATGGAATGATGAAACCAAGTACATGGATATTTTTTTGAGGCTATTATATATTATTAATTATTGTTAAATATATTTGAATTTAGGTATACTGGTGAAAATTATGAATCCAAAATGGCTTGTTTGACTCAGTGAAGTCTGTGTGTAGTGAGGTCAATAAATTGGTCTACAATACTACTAGGTGAAACTAGACCATATGATTTTTATATTTTAATATGGTATATATATGTAATAGGATCATGTTAATTCATAATAATTAATTCAATATTTATATAGGTGTTGGAGTTCTAAGTCACCATGAATGTGTTTTGAGGAAAACTAGCAGTTTTGAGTGAGTGAATTGTAGAGGTGTTTTTAAGGCTCTATGACCTGAGTTGAAGTGTCTAATTAATATTTTGATATTTTTTAGGTAATTTAGGTAATTTAGGTAATTTATAATTTATTTACTATCATATTTTTTGTCTAAATGATATGTTATCTTCATTTATTCAAGATAGGGTTTTATGTGTGTTCAAAGGCCTAACATTAACAATGTTAATGAAGTGTTTCAAGTGGTGGTTGGAACTAAAAGGTGTCATGGTGATTTGAGGATGTTTTAAAAGGCCTATTTGAATATTTTATGGAATTTTTTTTCTATATATATATAGGTTTCAAGTATTCCAAGGGGTCATAGGGTAACATGTCTTAAAGAAGGCCTAATGAAATTAAGTCTCCATAGGACCTAAAAAATGATTTGGTCTATTTGAGTAATGGTAAAAATAATGTAATGATTCATTATTTATTGTGGAATTTCTTAGTACTTATTATGGCCAAATATAAGTGGGCAAGTGTATGTGTCTGACCAAGAGGTGTATGAACAAGAGGCTTGTATAAGAACAAGGCCTTTTAGGCCTAATTAGTTGGTTGGGGGATTGGATAGAAGATAAAATGAGATATAAGATACTTTAATGGAATAAGGTATTGTATAAAATCATAAGAGTGTAGATGATATATCATTATTGTCTAGTAAGAGGTATAAGTATGAATATCAATGTCATATAACCTAATTAGTCTTGAAGAGGCCTAAAAGATAGTTCAAGAGGGATAAGAGTGTGAAGAGATGAATAGGTGTTTGTCATCAATTGGTTGAGAAATAAAGTGTTCTATACGTGATCAAAACAATTAGGAGGCTGATTTTGTGCTTAATCATCTAGGGGGTTGGTGCCTCCTTAGAAGTGGGTGCTTCCTAAGGCTTAGTAAAGTGGGTGTTTGGTTAGCTATTGTTGGCACTCCATGTGGAGTTGGTGCTTCAATAAACCTAGTTTTATCATAGTAATTTATTTAATTTGCATATATCTATGGGTTTTCTTAACCTTGAGGATTTCCACATATTTAATGTGTTCTTGTGTTTCATGCTTATGTGGATAGTTGTTTATGATCGATATATCTATATTTTTATTTGAATGGTTCATAATTTCGTAAGTTTAATTGAAAGAAAGGTTATAAAAAATAATTCACCCCATCCCTCAATAATTTTTATTATAAAAAGTGGTATTATATCCTAATCATTTAAAACAATCCTAATATCTTGAAGGTGATCTTAAGATGCACAAGATGTCTAGTGATAAAAAAGACAACATGTATGATTAAGAAGTTTGCTATGACAGTGAAGAAGGAGAAGCTAAAGTAGACCTTGAACCTAAGCTCATAAGTTCCCTAGATGATTTGAAGCATCAAAATAAGAGGAAGAAAGAGTTGAGATATATGGTCAAGGATCTTAACGAACTTATTTGTGCCTTGAAGATTGACTAGGTTTAAGAATACAAAAGGGATGAGAAGATCATTAAGGATATCAAGAATTAGTTAGAAGGTATCAGTACAAAGATCAAAACAAAATAAGTTGAGTATGATTAGTTGAAGACAAAACTAGATTCTTTAAAGGTTGAGTATGAGCAACTCATAAACAATATGAGAAAGAGTGTGAGAAGTTAGAACAAGTTAAAATAAATAATATGAAATTCAATATGAAGAGACCAATCAGGCAGCCCAATGTAATGAGGTATTCCATTTCTTTCAATGGTTATTTTTTTGTTTTTCATATATTTGGTCATAGAGAAAGTGACTATATAATGGTCTCAAGGGATGAGTTATCATGGGACCATATGAGAAGGAGAGATCATTCAAGAGGACTTAACAAGGTATATGGATAATCTAGAGTCCATAAGAAGGGTCAAACATTGGTCTGGAAGATAAATAAAGTTAGGACTGATCATAGTGAACCTAAGATTCAAGATGGATTATTTAAGGAGGAACTAAAAACTAAAGAGGAATATATGCTATCTCATATTGCCTTTCAATTTCAATATGAAGGCATGAAATGATATATAGATAGTGTTTTCTCAAGCCACATGATAGGATACAAAAATTAAGATCATCTCATTAAATAAGAATGCTACAGGAACAATGAGATTTGGAAATAACACAACTACCAATATAGTTGCTAAGGGCAACTTGAGTTTGAAAAATGGGAAAACCAAGACAACTAATATGTTGTATGTGGAAGGTTTAAACATAGCCTACTTGGTATAAGTCAAATGTGAACCCAAGGACATACACTAGCCTTTCATGATAAAGAGTGTGAGATAAGGAGAGCCAAATCAAGAAGGTTAATTTCCAATGCTAAAATGACCGATAACAATCTATATATCTTAAATGAGATAAAAAAAGGAGACATGATTTATGATCAAGATGGATGAAATTTAGCTATGGAACAGAAGGTTAGGTAGCCTAAAATTTGAAAATGTGTTCAAGATAAGCACTAAGAAGTCTGTGAAGAACATGCCTAAGATTGCCAAACCTACAACCATACTTTTCAAGGCATGTCAACATGTTAAGCAGACTAGAATAAGTTTCAAGTCAAAGGAATATTCTAGTTAAAGAACCTTGGAGTTAATATACACTAATATTTGTGGGCATACAAGAATCCAAAGCATTCAATGAGATAGCTACTTCATGTTACTCATAGATGATTATATAAGAATGACTTGGGTAGTATTTTTGAAACAAAAGTCAGAAGCTTTGGACAAGTTCAAGACATTCAAGGTTATTATTTTGAATGAGAAAAATGGGAAGATCAAGTGCCTAAGATTTGATAAAGGAGGAAAGTTTTTTTCTAATGAGTTTGATGACTTCTGTGATGTTCATGTAATAAGGAGAGAGTTATCATTAGCTAGGACACATCAACAGAATGGGGTGGTGGAAATAAGGAATATGATAGTTCAAGAGATGTAAATAACTATGCCAAATGAGTCTATATTATCTAATGAATATTGAAGAGAGGTAATGATCTATTTATTCTACATTTTGAATAGAGTATATATAAGGACTAATAACAACAAGACTCCTTATGAACTATAGAAAGCTAGACCTAGTAATGTGGAACACTTTAGAGTGTTTGGGAAGAAATGTTTCATCAAAAGAGATGATGAGGACTTAGTAAATTTTGATTCCAGATCTGATAAAGGTATGTTCTTAGGATACTCATCAATGATATCAGCCTATAGATGTTACAATAAGAGGATATAGAAGATAGTGGAAATCACCAATGTAAAGATTGATGAGATAAGGAAATCACAGTCATAGTCAAAGGATACATTAAATAATACAGACTTCAATAATGAAGAATAAATTATAGATATTGAAGATGAAAAATAATAAGTTGAGGAAAGAGAAGACTCAAAAGGCCCATCAAGATAGATTTGAAGAGATCATCATCAATCTCAAAACATTGGCAACAAGGATGCATGTATGTAAATAAGGAGAATAATGATAAGTAACCTAAATCAAGAGAATGTTTCTCTATTGTCCAAAATTGAACCTAATAACCTCCTAGAAGCAATCAAATATAAGTTTTGGATAGGTGTTATGAATGAGGAGTTGTACGAAATAGATAATAATGAGACTTGGGAATTAGTTCTTAGGCCTAAAGACAAGAATGTCATTGGCACAAAATGGGTATCTAAAAGTAAGTTGAATGAAGATGGAGAAGTCACTAGGACCAAGGCTAGATTAATATCTAATGTATATGCACAAGTTAAAGGGATAGACTTTGAGGATACCTTTACACTAGTGGAAAGATTGGAGGCCATTAGATTGTTTCTAGCATATGTAGGATTCAAAGAGGTTAAGGTGTAGTAAATGGATGTCAAATATACCTTTTTGAATGGAAAATTGGAAGAAATGGTATAAATAGAATAACCTGAGGGGTTCTCACTATCAGGTCATAAGGACTATGTTTGTATATTGAAAAAAACTATTTATAGTCTAAAATAATCTCCTAGAGATTGGTACGCTAGGATAACATGTACCTATTCAATCAAAGATTCAAAAGAGGAGTTACAAATAGTAATTTATACATAAAGATAGAAGAAGACTAACCTTTGATAGTTTTTGTCTATGTGGATGACATAATATTTGGTGAAAATAATGAGAACATGACTAAGGCCTTTGTAGAGGTAATGAATAAATAATTTGAGATGCCCATATTGGGAGAACTATCATTCTTTTTTGGGTTGAAAATCACTCAATCTAAAAAGGGCATATTCATTTCAAAACATAAGTACATAAGAGAGATGTTGAAAAAATTTGATATGGAAGAATACATGGTAGTTAGTACACCTATGATCATAAGGTGTAAGTTAAGCAAGGAAGATGAGTCTCTAAGGGTCAATTAGACATCATATAGGTCAATGATTAGATGTTTTCTATATACCATTACCTCTAGACCTAACATCATGTAATAAGTAGGTCTTATGGGAAGGTTTCAAGTAAATCTAAAGGAAAACCATCTATAAGTGTTCAAAAGGATACTTAGGTATCTCAAAGGGACTATGGAGTTTAGGTTTTGGTATCTATTATCACATAA
This sequence comes from Torreya grandis, assembly GCA_037957365.1. Lineage (NCBI taxonomy): Eukaryota > Viridiplantae > Streptophyta > Pinopsida > Cupressales > Taxaceae > Torreya > Torreya grandis. Next base: position 1,226,263 of record JARHVA010004050.1, on the reverse strand, counting down.
AATTACACCTCTCTTGATTATGTAGCTTATTATGAAATTACCTAGTGATATAATGGAAAAACCTCCAAAGCCATGGGACCTAGGTAATTTGATATTAATCTTTAGAGAAGGCCAACTTATTTTCACTAAATTTGATACAAATTGATAAAATACTAGTTTTGTGGAAATCTCACTCTTTAGTGCTTTTGAATCCCAAACTAGGGTTTTGATGGGGAAAAGGGTTGAATAATTGAAATTTGTAGAAAACTAAAAATATGGTGATTTCACCAAATATTTTATAGTGTATTTTAATGATTTCTTGATAAACATAATAAAGGAGAAAATATGTTGAATTTATTTCAGCATAGACTCGTACAAATAGAAATCAAAGGTAGTATTTAGCTATTTTTCACAAAAGAGAAAGACATATTTATTCTAAATAATATTTTCAAGAGGGTAAAATAGCATAGATGATTTTATTGAAACTAAAACAAAGAGACAAAGATTCCACAAATAATAAAATAGATTGCACACACATAGAGATCTCTCAAGACAAGAAAGGTAAAAGTCTATCTTTATTTCTCTCCAATAGTTATAGCTTGTAGTAAATACATTAAAATTTTATAAAATATAAATAGAAAAAAAGGATAGATTGGACCATGGGGTCTACCCAATTTTATACAAAATATATCCAAGATGAGATGTAGTTGTCCAACTTGAATGCTCAACAAATAAAATCATGCAATCTGAAACCCTCATCCAAAAAGAGGCAAGTTCTTCTTTTCCTAACATCTTGGATTTATGGAATGGATAAAAAATGGCATGCATGAGCTGAGAGTGATCATGGCATAACATGGTGTGGTTGAACTATAGATGTTGAGGTGGCACTAGAAGTGGTAGCTTAAGACTGATTTCATTTGGAATTGGCTGAAAATAGCCTCTTCATGCAAAAAGAGATGATTTTATTGGCCTGACCGAGGAGTCTTGCATGTTTGGCCCTATTTATATTAGATTTTATCTTTGAATATATCCACCTTAGTGAACAATACTTAACTTAGACTCTATCTCTGCTAGCATCAAGCCTTGTAACTCTATTTATAACTTTTTAAATGTGATTATTGTTTGAATAATTGAAAATTCCACCTAGGACTTGCATCGTTAGATATTTTACATGATGGGGTGTGACTATGTCACTTGGTAGCTTCAATATCTTTCTAAGCTCTTGGATTGTTGACTTTATGTGAGGGCTGATAGACCATTGATATCCTATCTAGGATCCTGAGATGTTTCCACTTGGCACTATCATGGAAATTTTGAAAAAGCCTTTATCATTGTGCTTGATTACATATCGCTATATCCCTAGCACATGATTTAATGTGCACCATCAGATATTGGTGATTGAATCTCTAACTTTACATGATCTTGACATTTGTCACTTCCAAATTCACTCCTGTAAACATAAAATAATAATGACTTAGAATATATATATATATATATATATAAAGTGCAGGGGTGCCAATTGGTAATTCCATGGGGATTGTGGTCTATTGTTTCAGTCATTTTGGTTGGGAAATTATTATGGGGAAAATGAAAGGAAATAAACCTAATAGAGATGAATGGAATAAGTCCTGAGAGAATAATTCTTGAAACAATTAGGCCAAAAACATGAAAAACCCACATCAACCTGGATAAAATACCCGAAAAAGAGTAAACCTGAATATCAAACCTATTGGAAAAAATGTCTAATACAAAATTCCTAAATAACTCGCTAAATTTCTGAAGTCCTAAAACTTTACGTATTTCAAAGAAACTCTCAAAATGAATTAATATAGTTAGACCAAGAAATATATAAAAAAATACCATTTTGCCAAAGTATGAAAAGCCAATAATTAGTCTTTTCTTAGATTTTACATTTACATACTTATATAGAAGAAGGTTCAAAGTTAAGACCATTATTTGAAAAAATTGGGTAATGGGAATTCTCTTTAACATTCAAGAACCCATAACATTGGTTATCAATCCTTAAATCAATCATGAAGTGTGCCACAAAATAATACTTAAATCAAAAACATAAAAGAGACACCTAAGTTAATTCACACAACATACTTACCTTCTAATTTATTGGATCTATGTGTGTCAAATGTGTAGTTTATTTAACCCTTACAATGATGAGTTATTTTAAGGCTTGATGAAGCTATAAGTTTTATTCCAATGTCTATTAAATATTAAAAATCATGGGAAGTTTAGGCATTTCTCTACTACTAGCTAGACATGCATAGCCTTGATAGAGATATATTGGGATCATTTTCTTCTCTTTCCATTATTTTCTCTTAATCATGATTCATGGTACATTAACCTTATTTCATCATGTGAGCCTTTTGATTTTCTATAGATCTTCTTTTGCTTTTTCAAACTCATTGGTTCTTTTTTGCTTTCGTTCTTTCTTTTATTCTTAAATGGAAAAGAGAAGAGATGGAACCGTAGTGATCTAGTATAATTATAAAACAAATAAGTAAAATAACTTCCCTACCAACTACATCTATACCAATAATTTTCACTTGCAACAAGTATTTAGGATCCAATAAAACAATAAAACTTTATAAATTTGTATGAAGTACTCTTAGAGAAACTTCCACATGCCTGGTAAACGTATTCAATTGTGACACTATCTAGAATGGTTCATGATTAATTACCTTTATATTGAAGACTCAAAATATAGAAATTCTCCCTATTTTTTGAACAAAGGGGGTCTCCCTTAAGATATAAGATGTAATGATATTTTTGAGATAAGAATACAAACATTTTTGGCAACCTTTCTAGGATGATTGCCTACTAATCATTTTAAATCAATTATCCTTATCCATTAGGCATGGATTCAATTTATATTTTGACAAAATCTATCCTAGGAAAGAATACTTGGGATTTGCCTAGACTTGAACAAAATAAAAAAAATTGACAAATAAAATAGGAAGCAGAAAAAATAACCTAATGAAACAAAAAAATCCTAATGAGTTTAACCTGTGCAGAAGCACTTATTGAAAAATAAACAACTAACCTATTATTTACAAAACCTTAAATTTTTTAGAATGAGTTCCTACCTCAAAAGCAATTTTTAAGGTATATCCCATTAACTGGGATTGGAAATTTTGCTCCATTAAGCTTGGAGAGTTGGAATGCATTGGATCCTTTGCACTATGTGATGATATATGGACCACTCCATATTGCATCAAGTTTAGTGTGCCTTATTAGTTTTGATTTATCCAAATCTCACTTGATAACTTTGTCTCCTTCATTGAAGCTTCATGCATATGACTTTTTATCAAATGTCTTCTTGGTTTGTGTCTAATTTGCTTCTAATAATTTCTTCAATTAATGTGTAAATTATTCAATATCCATGAGTTTAGCCAGTCTCACCATCATTTCATCATTGTTAGTCAAGTCCAATTAGTGATTGATCTTTAAATATGGAAGTTAAATTGATAGTGGTACTCATGCTTCTCTTCAATATACCTGCATGAGAGGTGAATTACCAATGGCTCTTTTAGTGTAATTATATCAGCCCATAGTGTTAATTTTATTTTCATGCTTCATGTTCTCTATTTGTCCTCCATTGTTAGTTTGATAATTATAATCAAGTTCTTGTTGGCTAACTTAGCTAAGCCATTACTCTAGGGGTAATAATTTAAAGAAGTTCTTAGGTGCAAATTATGCTTGATAGTTCATTCACTCACCTAAGTTCCCACAAACACCTTCATATTATCTGATATAATGGTGTAAAGAACAAAAAACCTTGAAAATATGTTGTCCATGAAGTCTAGAATAAATGCCTCAATGGCATCTTTTAAATAAAACACTTTAGTCCATCATGTGAAATAATCCATTTCTATGAGAACCCATTTATGACTTGAACTTGATGGTGGATTGATCATATTGATTAAATCCAATCCCCATTGAGCAAATGGAAGATCCACTTGAATTAGTATGAGGGAAAGGGATGATAGCCTTCGCTTACTAGTGAAGTAAGCACACTTTCCACAATTCCTTACCATTGATGGCCATCCTTGAATAACTTAATACAATAGTTGCCTCCTCTCATTATCTGAATGGTCATAGTATTTTCATAAAAATGTCCTCCTAATGGTCCATCATGAAATTTCTTGAGCACTTTGTGAATTTGCTCATTCTTAATACATATTAACAAGGCTCCATTCATGCCCTTATGAAATAAAATTCCATCAATAAGAACATAAGGGATTGATTGAAGTTGCAAATATATTTTCTTTAACTGGTGAAAGTCATAGGGGTATTCACCAATCTATAAGAAATGAGTCATTCCTTGAATCCAACTATTGAAAGAAGGTGGTTGACTAGCTGAGGTGTAGTTTGAGCATACAATGTGTCAGATACTAGTTCGTTAGTCTTAATGTTAGAAGCTAGTTATTCACACAATCTTTTTCCCCTTACAAGATTCATGGTCATGATATCCACATTATACTACTGACTTTGGTAATCCATCCTACTCATTTTTCATTTATCTCCCTACTTAGTAGAAATTCTTTGATGCTCTAGTGAGTCATCATCAAATGTATTTTATTGTTAGAGAGCATGTACCTAAACTTATTAATTGCTTTGATAATTTCATATACCTATTTCTCCAAAAAATTATAATTCTCATCATAACCTTTCAAATATTAGCTTAAGAAATAAATGGGTTGTTCCAAATCTTCTTGATTATGTTCAGTCAGAATGGTTGAGATGTCTCCTTCCCCTCTAATACAAGATAATAAATTTTTTCTCATAGTTTGGGTTGACTAGGGGAGGATCTTGGGAAATAGCCTATTTTATGGCCTCAAATATATATTTTTCCTCTTGAGTACAGCTAAAAAGAGTTCCCTTATTTAGCATTATACTAAGGGGTTTACCAAAAAGTCAAAATTTGGCATAAATCTTCTCACAAAGTTGATCTTCTCAAGAAATATTTTTAGGCCCTTTTTATGACTCAATAGTGCTAATGTAGATATGGATCTAACTCATTTAGGGTCTATTACAAGACCTTATTTTGACACTATGTGCCCTAGTAGTTTCCCCTCATGTATTGTGAACACACACTTCCTTGGGTTATGGGAATCCCTAAATTCTATACACCATTTAAAAAATTTCCTCAAGTGGTACAAGTGTGCATCAAAATGCTTTAAATTGATAGTAATATCATCTAGATATACTATAAATATTTCATTTATCAAACCTTTGAATGCCATATCCATGGCTCTTTGAAAAGTTACCCCTATGTTTGTCATACCAAATGACATCTTCTTATATGTGTACATGCCCCATTTGGTGGTGAATGTAGTTTTTTAAGCATAGGATATACTAAGAGTGGGGGTGAATTAGTATATGATATATCTAGTAAAACACTCCTTTAATCAAATTCCACTTAATCAAACATTCGATATATGCAATAAAACTCAAACAATAAACACCACACAAGATAGAGAGAGACACCAGATATAACATGGAAACCCAATGTGGGAAAAACCACAAAGAACAATCTCAAGTATATTCATGAGAACTAACCCATAGGAGCACCATACCCCTTTGTCGAGCACCAACCCACAGGAGCTTCAAACCCCTTTGCCGAGCACCAATCTAGCAACTATTCATGAGTGTCAACCCACAGGAACACCAACCCCTTTGTCGAGCACCAACTCAGCAACAATTCATGAGCACCAACCCATAGGAGCACCAACCACTTTATGTATACCACACACCTATCTCTCAATTTTGCTATCTTAACAAATGATAGTTCAATACAACATCTCTTTCCTCTCTCTCACCTTTGCTCTTCTAAGCTAGATATAACAAATACAAATCATATTCATCTTTCATAATTGCTCTTCTAAGCTAGATATTACAATATCAAATCAACCTCTATCTTCCATCTTACAAATGGCTTCTCAAGCCTTTATTTATAGCTTTCCAAATGACCTTTGGCCTTCCCCCTTTGTGACCCTTCAATCCTCATGGAAAATGGTGCCAAACTTGTATGACACTTCATATCCTTGCCTTTAAAAACTCCTGTGGTGACCCTTCATGACCAAAAACGTCCTTCCATCTTTTGTCCTTATCTTGGTGACTCTTCATATTCCTCAAAGTGTCCCTTCATGATAAATTGTGCCCGTACTCTTTTGTCTTCACTTGGTGACTCTTGGAATTCCCCAAGATGACTCTTCATGGGAAAATATGTCCCATCCTTCTTTTGTCTTTATCCCATGGCTCTTCGACTTCTCCATGGGCCCTTCTTTTGTCTCATATGCAACCAAAAATATATTCATTAATATTAAATAAATATTAACTCACATTAGCCAAGATATATCTATTAAAAATAACATTAAATGCAATGGGGCCTTTATCACCAATAATGCTAGACCTTTGACATCAATGACAATATTTCCAACAATCTCCCCCTTTGTCATTGATGGCAACCTTACTCTTGAAACTACCACATCTTATCACCTGCACATCCTGTTCTCTAAAAACATACAGTAACTCCCCCTTACAGTAGCAACCTATACATATTATTCTCCCCCTTTGACATCAATGGCAAAGGGCCTACTTGGAGCTAACACTTAGTTCCCCCTTAATTGATGTTGAACATCAATGGCAGTAAGTAATAGAAATTACTCCCAACTTATCTTGCAGATCTTTGAATGTATCCTTTGATCGTGCCCTTGAGAAGATGTCTGACAATACATACACATTGTTCCTTGTCCTTTGAGCATCTGCAATCAACTCATTGGAATCTTTTCTTCTAATCTCGCAACCTTCAGCATGAAACCTTAATGCATATCCTTGATCACATATTTGACTAACACTCAATAGATTATGCTTAAGACCTTTTACATACAAAACATTCTTAGTCTTAGTTCTACCATAATCCAAACTCAAAGTACATTTTTCGACTATCCTAACAGTGGTTTTATCTCCAAATCTCACTGTGCCACCATTGATCTTCTTTAGAGATATGAACTTACTTTTATCTCCTATCATATGCCTCAAACATCCACTATCAATTAACCATGGCTAATCTTTACTTCTTCCATGAAAAGCTGTTTGCACCAACATAGAATCTTCAGGTTGTTTCTTATGCCATGAACATGTCTGAACCTTCTTGTTGAATGGAGCTTTGAAACTCTGACCCTTCTTCTTGATGAATGGAGATTTGAAACTCTAATCCTTCTTGACTAACTCGAACATGCTTCTATAATACCAAGCTATGTGTCCAAAATTATTGCACTTGTATCATACTATGGTCTCTTCATCAAAGCTTGATAGAGGAGAAAAAGAGTTGTGGCTTCGGCTTGACTCTACTTGACTTTCCTTCTCCTTATTTCTAAAATTGTTATCTCTTTTTCTACATTCTAATTTCTTGTGACCATATCCATTACAATAAAAACAATAGCCATAAAAATAAGACCTGTCTGTATATCACTGACCTGATTGCCTTTTGTAGCTTTGTTCTCTCCAGCCTTCTCTATTTGGAATGTCTTCTGTATTTTTCTCTTCTCCCCATTTTGTTTCCTCTTTTGTAAGAGCTTCATCATAGCTCTTTTCCTTTTCAAATCTGATCCCTATCTTATCTGAATTTGCTTTTTGACTTTCCAATATCTTATTAAGCATATTAGTGCTATCCCCAAATTTTGAATCACTGACTACTTTATCATTGACTGCTATCTTAATATCTACTTTTAAAGAGACAATTTCAATAACATACCTTTCACATTCTTTTCTTGATATTTCCAACTATGCTGTGAGATCTTCTTCATTCTTCTTGGCTTCTTCAAAGTGTGCTTGTAGATATTCAATCATTTCCTTTGACTCCTATTCATTTTTCTAGATCTGGCACTTTAATCTTTGATTCTTCTTCTCAACAACTTTTAACTCTTCTAGGGCACAATTGAGTTCTCCTTCCATATCTACTTCAGCTTCTTCCTCTTCTTCTTCTTCTTGATCATCATGTATTGCCATGAATATAATCTTTTCTTCTTCTGAATCACTGACTCCACTATCTTCAACTGAGTTAGGATCCTTAGAATATAGGCTCTTCTTCTTGAATCCCTTCTTAGATTTGCCTTTGAAATTATTCTTATATGTAGGCTTTTCTTCTTCATCATCATTAACCTTATCTGGGCATCTAGCTAAAAAATGTCCAATCTCTCCAAAATTAAAACATTTAAAAGGTAATTTTCCTTGATATTTACCTATTCCTCTTTTTAGCCTATGAATGAAAAGTGCTTCGTTGTTATCTTCATCATCAGTAGAACTATCACTTGATTCTTGAATCTTATCTTTCTCCTTCTTTGATGTCTTGAAATTTGATTCTCTCTTTGAGGATTTATCTTATTCTATCCACATCTCATATGTCATGAGAATACCATGAAGCTCATCCATCTTTAGCTTGGCTAAATTGTTCATCTCCTTGATTGCCAAAACATTTGCATCATATCTCATTGGTAGAGATCTCAAAACCTTTTGAACCACTGTTGACTCTTCCATTGTTTCTCCAAGACCTTGAATTTGATTTACTATCTGATCAACTCACAAGAGATAACTTGTTATATCTTCTTCATCCATCTTCAAACTTTCAAACTACCTTCTAAAAGTCTGAAGCTTAGCTTGCCGAACCTTTCCATCACCTTTGTAAATATTCTCAAGTTTTACCCAAGCTTCATGAGCAGATTTACGTTGCATAATTTTAACAAATTTAGATTCACATAAACCACATAAAATAGCATTTAAAGCTTTACCATTACATTCACTTGCCTTCTTTTCTACTGGAGTAATTATAGATGTCTATGGCTCTTCATATTCCTCCACCAATGCTTTCCATATGTCAAATCCAAGGGCCATCAAATAAACCTTCATTCTCATGCTAAAAAAAGCATAATTCATCCCATCAAACAAAGGTGCTTTATTTGTAGAAAATCCTTCTTGTGACCCAGCCATCATGCTTTCCCGATCTACCTTCAAGCTATAAAACTTTTCAAAAGGAACCTGCTCTGATACCAATTGTTAAGCATGGGATATACTGAGAGGGGGGGTGAATCAGTATAACATATATCTTATAAAACTCTCCTTTAATCAAATTCCACTTAATAAAACATTCAAGATATGCAATAAAACTCAAACAATAAACACCAGACAAGATAGAGAGACACCAGATATAATGTGGAGACCTAATGTGGGAAAAACCACAGTGAATAATCTCAAGTATATTCATGAGAACTAACCCATAGGAGCACTATACCCCTTTGTTGAGCACCAACCCAGCTACAATTCATGAGCACCAACCCACAAGAGCTTCAAACCCCTTTGCCAAGCACCAACCCAACAACTATTCATGAGCACCAACCCACAGGAGTACCAACCCCTTTGTTGAGCACCAACCCACATGAGCACCAACCCCTTTGTGTATCCCACACACCTATCTCTCAATTTTTCTATCTCAACAAATGATAGTTCAATACAACATCTCTTTCCTCTCTCTCACCTTTGCTCTTCTAAGCTAGATATAACAAATACAAATCATATTCATCTCTCACAATTGCTCTTCTAAGCTAGATATTACAATATCAAATCAACCTCTATCTTCCATCTTACAAATGGCTTCTCAAGCCTTTATTTATAGCTTTCCAAATGACCTTTGGCCTTCCCCCTTTGTGACCCTTTAATCCTCATGGAAAATGGCGCCAAACTTGTATGACCCTTCATATCCTTGCCTTTGAAAAGTCATGTGGAGACCCTTCATGACCAAAAATGTCTTTCCATATTTTGTCCTTATCTTGGTGACTCTTCGTATTCCTCAAAGTGTCCCTTCATGATAAATTGTGCCCTTACTCTTTTGTCTTCACTTGGTGACTCTTGGAATTCCCCAAGATGACTCTTCATGGGAAAATGCATTCCATCCTTCTTTTGTCTTTATCCTGTGGCTCTTCAACTTCTCCATGGGCCCTTCTTTTGTCTCATATGCAACCAAAAATATATTCATTAATATTAAATAAATATTAACTTACATTATCCAAGATATATCTATTACAAATAACATTAAATGCAATGGGGCCTTTATCACCAATAATGCTAGACCTTTGACATCAAGAAAATATTTCCAACATAGTTTTAAATTGATCTAATTCTTGTACTAGTATTTGGTTATAACTTGTATAACCATTTATAAGAGATAATCTTTTAGATCCTGGTATTATCTACAAAATTTGTTCCATAAGGGGAAGAGGATAGTGATCTTCCAATGATGCTTTGTTTAGGTCTATAAAGTTCACACACAGTCAGATTTCACCACTTTTCTTTCTAATAGGGACCAGATTCACTACCCAAGAAGAGTGTTTGATAAGAAATATTATATTAGACTCTATCAATTTAGAGAGATCACTCTTCATTAGGGGTTCAATCTTCAGATTGATAGGTCTTTATTTCTATCTAACAGGCTCTGTATTTGGGTCCAACTCTATGGTATGATAATCTAAACTTGGATCAAACCCTCTTAAATAATGATAACTCCAAGAAACGTTATCATCAAACTCTTGACATAATTGAACAAAATCGTGCTTTTAAAAAATATTTTATACCTTACTTATCTTGAGAGACTTGCCTTCTATAATGATGATGGCTTCACAATAATCTTCATTGATTGTAATGTTCTTATTTTCACTTTTTAGTTTTTCATCCAGATTGAATATGTCTTCTAGTGTAACAAGACCCATAGGCAACTTGTTTGTTTTTAGATAAATAATCTGATCACCATATCGGTCTTGTAGGTTTCATTGATTCCTATCTAAAAAATGAATCTCTTCTCTCATAAAATTTACAGTATACTTTTCACTATCAAATGCATGTCAATTAGTTGGATTATTGGGGACAAAAGGCCTTATAATTAGCCTCACATATTGGTTATTCTTCTTTATTATTTTAATTGGTGGGTTATACTAGGACCCTATCGATGCCACCCATTCAACATCTTTATTCTATGCCCTTGATAGCACTTGAATATTCAAAGTGGTGAAATATTATAATAGGTCACAAACTTTGTGTTCATAAAACCTTATAAAATTGTTATTGGTTACACTTTTTGATCTATCATGGTGAATGATAAGCTCACTATCTCTAAATATTATCAAAATCTTGATTCCTCTATCCTTGGTCAATTAGAGGCCTCAAATCAAGACTTCATATTTATCTACATTATTGGTACAACTAATTTGAAGTATAAATGAGTAGAAGTATATCTCCTTCTATGGGGAGATCAATAAAATTCTTCTACCTACATAGTTTCTACTTCTTGAGCCATAAAAAAATAACTACCACATCCCTTGAAGATCTTCAACTAGTTTGACTATATTTAGTATAATTACATATTTAAAGTGAATGTAATATGATCCTAACCATTTTTCCTATATTTATTCATAAGGATAAAATTGTATCGATAATCCCCATTCATCCAAATGAGTGTTTGGAATTTATTTTAAAGGTGTTAGATTGTCTTGATCTATTTCTTCCTCTTCTTGATCTTGAAATGTACAATTCATTTTTACATGAGGAATAGGATTACATGGTTGTATATGATCATTTTTAATTGTATTATCTCTTATTATTACTATATTTCCATATCTCATTCCAATTATCATGTGATACCATTTTGTAGATAGGTATCCTCCCATCTTTTGTGGTGAAATCTCTTAAAGGACAAATTGAAAAGTAGGGGGAAGGTCTATGACTAAAATTTATTGCATAATTGATAGGCTTAGGAAAGAATGAATAGTGAGGTTCAATCCATTTATATTTCCTATTATTTTAATGGTAGTCCTATTCAATTGAACCACTCCTTTATTAACAAGTATATATTTTATTCCCAAATCATTAGTTATTTTCTTGGGCATTACTGAACTACTATCCCCTGAATCTACCATGCAATTATGCATGAGATGATTCCATATTATAAGTGAAAGATATGAGGGAGGAGGCTTACCCTTTTTTCCCATTTTATTATCAACTTGAGGCTAACATAGATTTATTATAGGTGTAGGACCCTTGGCTGGAATCTTTTCTAATATCTGGAAATTCTTCAGAGCCTCTTATAGTAAGTCCCTCTGTGTTGGTATAGATAGTGCTTCCCACATAGTGACATTAAAATGAGTCCTCTTAATTTGATGAAATATGATAAAATGGATATTAACAACCTTTATTGGTGCTTTTGTATGGGTTGCATCCTCTTTTACAAGATTTGGAGTGTGTACCTTTTCTTTGAATTGATTTTTAGGTATAAAGGGCAGCCTTTGCACTGTAATTCTCTTTGTTGGTTCCATTGTAGATTTAAAATTTGAATATTTCTATACCCTAGGAGGATGATAAACTTTTATTTCTATTTTCTTGGAATGTGTATTAGCTACTATAGGACTTCCACGATTTAAAATTGTTGCATCTTGGCTTATCCCACTGAAGTCATCCTCCTACCTATTTAGAAGTGTTGTTTCACCTTGAGTAGGTTCTTGTGTGTCTACTTGTTGGAAAGTAGATTATTATTATTATCCTTGCACGTTTTATATGCCTTTCACAATTAAGGCTTGATTGATTACATCATTTTGGCAAGTGTTCTGATTATGGGGCTCATTTCAAGTATAACACCACTCATACTCTTGAGACAAATTATTTTGAATTGGGAAAATGTCTTTAGAAGCTCCTAGTGTTAATAAATCATGGATTTTAGGTCTTGGTTGTGAATTCTATCCTTGTTTCTGATTATTTCCTTGATATGACTACCTATCTCCTTGGTATGGTTGCCTACTTCCTTGGTATGCAGGGTTAAATGGCTGAAAATGTTTGTAGTTTTGGGATTGTTGCCTTTTCATTGCCACTAACTCATTTATAGAACTATTAAGTAATGAATTTACCTTGTATAGATCATCTAAAGGTGACATATTCAAATCAGGTACCTTGCTCATAGTGGGAATTAGATCAAGTGAAGGTGGGGAAATAGGGGCTATTTATGGAAATAGAGGTATTGGTGGCCTTGGTACAATTTTCCTAAATTAGATTAAACAATTTTATACCCTATTGTAATATTATAAGCCACAAGAAGTGTGGTGACACCCATTTACTGAATCATCATAGCTATATCACTATTGAGGGCTTTTAGGTAATGCAAGAACGCATTATTTATAGTGGTTTTGACCAAGACTAGGATCTTGTTACAGGTCTTCTAGAAATGGTAATTAAAATTAGTCATTTTCTCATGAGGAGATTATTGAATAGTATTTAAATGTTAAACTAGGTAAAATTTGTCACTTTTGTATTCCAAATGGGTACACAACATAGTGTCTAACTCATCCCAAACTTGGACTGAACTGGGAGCAAGGCCTCTATACCATTGTAAAGATTTTACCTTGCAATAGGAGATTGGGAGTTTGATTGTAACATTATCTTGGACCATGTTATGGATTGAACATAGGTTAGAAATATATTGTATGTGTTTTAAAGTAGTGGTAGAGATTTCACCAGTAAAATATCATAGGTTTTTCTAAGGTCAAGACTAGTATATCATCATGTTGGGTCAACTAGAGTGGACTAATTTTATTGAAGGATATGAAAATCATATTTATAGCCATTATGAGAGGTATAAAACTAATAGGAATTACCACTGGGGATGGGAAAATAACCACATGATATACCTTAATCAGAGGGGTGAATGTTTTTTATCTCTTTTAAGATGGAAATGACAATTCTAAAAAATCATCCCTCTTACCTTTAGTAGATGATCTTATTTGTTTACTTAACATATGTCACCTTGAAATTATGAGTATATGAGCTAGTGGACTCACCAAGTGATTTGATATTTTCATGAAACATATACAATGCTTGTTGAGAATATCATCAATCTCTATGTAATTTTTGGGTCCCATCATGCATGCCAAAAACTATTATCACATAGGATTGCACGTATCTTGATTATGTAGCTTAGTGTGGAATTTCCTAGTGATACAATGGAAAATCCTCCAAAGCCATGGGACATTGGAAATTTTAGGTTAATCTCTAGAGAAGGATGCCTTCCTTTCACTAAATATGATTCAAACTGAGAAAATACTATTTTTTTGGAAATCTCATTCTTTAGTGATTTTGAATCCTAAACTAGGGTTTTTACAGGGAAAAGGGTTGAAGAATTTAAATTTGAAGAAAATGGAAATATGGTGATTACACCATATATTTTATATTGGATTCTAATTCCTTCTTGATAAACACAATAGAGTATAAAATATGTTGAATTTGTTTCAGCATAGACTCATATAAATAGAAATTAGAGGTGGTATTTTAGCTATTTTTCACAAAAGAGAAAGATATCTTTATTCTAAAAAATATTTTCAAGAGGGTAAAATACCAAAGATTAATTTATTTAAATTGAAACAAAGAGATAAAGATTCCATAAATAATCAAATAAATTACATGTATAGAGATTTTTGAAGACAAGAAAGGCAAATATTCAAATTTATTTCTCTCCAAAGGTTACAACTTGTAGTAAATACATTCAAAATGTAAAAAATATAACTAGCAATAAAAATATAGATTAGGCCATGGGTTCTACCAAATTTTATACATAATATCTCCAAGATGAGATGTATTTGTCTAACTTGAATGCCTAGTAAAAAATCATGCAATATGAAACCATCATGAAAAAAGAGTCAATTTATTATGTTTCTTATGTCTTCAATTTATGAAATGACTAGAAAATGGCATGCATAAGATACGAATGATCTTTAGCATAACATGGTGTGGCTAAGCTATAGATGTTGAGGTGGCACTAAAAGTGGCACCTTAAGACTTATTTCATTTGGAAGTGGTTGAGAATAGCCTCTTCATGTAAAAAGAGGCGAGTTTTATTGGCCTAACCAAGGAGTATTGCATGTTTGGCCCTAGTCATCTAGAAGTTTATCTTTGAATATATCCACCTTAGTGAGAAATACTTAAATTGGGATCTATCTCCACTAGCGTCAATCCTTATAAACTTTATTTATAACTTTCAAAATGTGACCATTTTCTGAATCATTGAAAACTCCCCCTAGTACTTGCACTGTTAGATCTTATACATGATGGGGCATGACTATGCCACTTGGTAGCTCCATGGGCTTCTTGATCTCTTAACTTGTTTAATATATGGGAGGGCCTATAGACCATTGATTTGTTTTCTAGGCTCTTGAGATGTTTCCACTTGGCACTCTCACAAAGCTTTTGAAAAATCCTTTGTCATTATGCTTGATTACACACCATTAGATCCTTGGCATGTGAGTTAATGCACACCATCATATCTTGGTGCATAAATATCTAAATCTACATGAGCTTGACATTTTTCACTTCCATATTCAATCCAAAAAACATAAATAAATAATGACTTAGCATATATGTATATATGTATACATATATATATATACATATATATGTGTGTGTGTGTGTGTGTGTGTGTGTGTGTGTGTATGTGTGTGTGTGTGTGTGTGTGTGTGTGTGTGTGTGTGTGTGTGTGTGTGTGTGTGTGTGTATATAAAGTGCAAGGGTGCCACTTAGCAATTCTATGGGGATTGTGGTCTATTATTACAATCATTTTGGTTGGGGAAATTATTACAGGGGAAATTTTGTGGACAAAATGTCTAAGGAAATAAACATGACAAGGATGAATGGCATAAGTCCTGAAAGAATTAAGCCAAAAACATTAAAAACTCACATCAACCTAGACAAAATACTAGAAAAAAAGTAAACCTAAATATAAAACACTCCTAATTATTTATATCCTAAAACTATGCATAGTTAAAATAAACCCATAAAGTTCATTAATACAATTATCTTAGGAAATATATAAAAAATTCCATTTTTCCAAAGTATGAAAAGCCAATAATCAATCTTTTCTAAGATTTTACATTTGCATAATCATATAGAAGAAGGCTCAATGTTAAGAGCATAATCTAAAAAAAATGGGTAAGGGGAATGATCCTGAGCATTAAAGAACCCAAAATTTTTGTTAGCAATACTTAAATAAATCATTAAGTGTGTCATAGAATAATACTTAAATGAAAAACATGAAAGAGACTCCTAAATTAATTCACACAACATACATACCTTCTAATTTCTTGGATTTGTGCATGTCAAATGTGTAGTTCATTTAACCCTTACTGTGATGAGTTATTATAAGGCTTGATGATGTTGTAGGTTTCGTTCTAGTGTCTATTAAAGTTTAAAAAAAAAATGTAAACTGAAGCATTTCTCTACTATTAGCCAAGCATCTATAGCCCCTATAGAGATACCTTGGACACATTTTCTTCTCTTTCTATTATTTTCTCTTAATCATGATGCCCATTACATTGACCTTATTTCATAATGTCAGCCTTTTTATTTTATTTAGATATTATTTTTCTCTTTTTTAACTCATTGTTTCTTTTTTTTTGTTTATTCTTTTTCTCTTGAATGGAAAAGAAAAGAGCTATAACCCTAGTGAGCTGGTATAATTATAAAACAAATCATTACCAGAACGTCCTTGCCAACTGCATCTATACTAAGAATTATCACTTCCAAAAATTATTCATGATCTAATAAAATAAGAAAACTTTCTAAATTTGTATGAAGTACACTAAGATCAACTTCCACATGCCTAGTCAAAGTATTCAATTGTGAGACTATCTAGAATGGTTCATCATTACTTACCTTTATCTTGAAGAAAAAAATAGATAAATTCTCCCAATTTTGTGAAAAAATGGGGTTTCCCTTAGGATATCATATGTAATGATATTTTCTAAAAAATATATCAATAATATGCAATGAGCAAGGAGTTCAATTTGATAGCTTATACAAATACAAACTAGGTAGGAAACCTAGATGATAAGAAGAGTACTAGTAGAGGAGCTTTCTTCTTAGGTGGGTGATTATTTTGATGGATAAGAAAGAAAAAAACATCAATAAAAATATCCACTTGTGAGGTTGAGCACATTGCATTAGCTTCATGTTGCACTCAGGTCCTATGGATGAGATATACCTTTAAAGGCTTCAAGGTGGAGTATGATGGTCCTAGCTCTATCTATTATGATAATACAAGTGATATAAGCATCTCAAATAACTTTGTCATAACCTCAAGGAGTAAGGGAATTATTATCAAGTATAATTTTATAAGAGAGTAGGTAAGTGAACAAAGTGTCAAACTTGAATATGTTTCTACATAGGATCAGATTGTAGACATTTTTACCAAGCCACATCTAAAAGCAACATTTGAATGCCTAAGATAGAAATTGGTTGTATTTTTTAACCCTATAAATCAATAAGTAAGTCAAGTTATTAGGGGGTGCTAATAATATGGTTAATTATCTCTAAGTGAATGTGAATAGTGGTGAGAAGGTATGCACAAAGATAGGGGACCATGTTTATATGATGACTCATAAACTCATGATATTGTATGTTGAGTGTTTTGGGTGCATGAAGTGTGATCCAAGGATTAGAAAACACCACCTTGTCATTTATGTCAAAGGGAGAAAAAATTTAGAGTGAAGGATAATTTTTTGAGAGTGTTTTCCATCAATGACAAAGGGGGAGATTGTTGAGTATTATCATCTATGTCAAAAGTGCATCTTACAGGATGTTGATGTCATTGAGAGAGTGTGCCTAGTTATAAATGTGTTGATGTGGCAAGGAGAATTTATGGATTTTTATAATTTAAGGATGTTTTCATGAAAGATAATTTGAAGGTAATTATTTCCTTATGATTGCATGAAAGTATAGGTCTTTGAGTATCCTAATCCTAGTCATCACATGAAGAGACCTTATGAGAAGGTATGAGCATGGTATCCTAGTGAGATAAGTGCACACAAACATAATTGGTTGTATGAAATTTCTTGAGAATGTCTTTGAGGCATTCTATCACTCATGAGAGTCTCAATATGAGCCTACAAGGGTAGGACCTTCAAACCAAGTCTGCTCCTAGACCACACATAGACCCCCTGGCCTTTAGAGGTATCAAGATCAATTGTCAAGGCATGTGAAGGATGTATGGTAGTATATAATAATGATATATGTTGATTTATTATGTGATTGAGGTGGAGAGTACATTTAAATAGGCATGAAGGTCAATATTAAGGCCTAATGTGGTTTGTAGGTCAAGGTCTAGAGAACAAAGAGAGAGAGAGAGAGAGAGAGAGAGAGAGAGAGAGAGAGAGAGAGAGAGAGAGAGAGAGAGAGAGAGAGAGAGAGAGAGAGAGAGAGAGAGAGAGTATGACCTAGTGAGGGGTCATGATCAAATTTCAATGTTTTTGAGATTATGTAAGAATTTTAATATATGAGGTATGTTTTTTCATGTTTTTTCATGAATTTTGAAGTCATAGTTTGAAGGACAAGGCATGAAAAGTTGTTTGGAGGTCTGTCAAGTGCTCAAAATGAAGGATTTTCAATTTGAGAAGGATTTTATTATCCTCACTAGCTCATAAAACCTTTTCATGGGAACCTAATCAGTTAATGTTATATGGGTAAGGATAATTTATCAAAATTCCATGCATTAGTTTTTGGATTTAGGGGTTATGCTTTATAAACAATTGTTAATAGTCAAAATAAGTTTAAACCCTTGTAAAACCCTAATAAGGACCCAATGTTGAAGATTTTGAAAAAAAGTGCTCATAATGGATTGGTATGCTTAGTTAATATATTTTATATTTTATTTTAATCTCCCAATTACCTCTATGTGGTATTATTTAGAGAGAGGAGAGATAAAATGCTAAGTTACAAGCTTGTTTTTTAAGAAGTTGTTATAGAAGTCAAATGTTGCATTGGACATAGTAATCAAATGGATGGATGAGGAAGTTAGATACTCATGTTATATGTCAATGAAGTTTTTTTGTCTTTTTGTATTACTTATGTGTTCTAAACTATTCATCCAAGTTAGCTAGTCGCTAATAGGCCTAATGATGGAAATAGTGAAAAACTGAGGCAAGAGTGAGAAGATGAATTGGAATGTGTTTTCATGATGGAATGATGAAACTAAGTGCATGGAGATGTTTGTTTTAAAATATTATGTCTTATTAATTCTTTGTATATATCTTGGAATTAAATTATAGTGGTTAACATGATGAAGCCAAAATGTCTTATTTGATAAAGTGAGGTCTGTGTAGTGAGGTCAATAAATTATTCTGTAAGACCAATAGTTTCCACTAAACCATATGATGTTTATATTTTAGTATGGTATAGAGGTATAATAGGATCATTTTAATTCATTATAATTCATTTAAAATATCTATATAGGTGTTGGAGGTCTAAGTCACCATGACTATGTTTAGAGGAAAACTGGTAGTTTTAAGTGAGTTGTAGAGGTGTTTTTGAGGCTCTATGACATGAGTTTAAGTGTATAATTCATATGATGGTATTTTTTAGGTCATTAAAGTTATATATAATTTATTTATTTTCATGGTTTTTTGGTTAAATGATGTGCTATATTTAGTTATTCAAGACATATTTTTTGTGCATTCAAGGCCTAATATGAACAGTGTTAATGAAGTGTTTCAAGAGGTGGTTAGACCTAAAAGGTGTCATGGTGCTCGAAGGATGTTGGATACATCCTATTTTATTGTTTTATGGAAATTTTGTGTTGTTTTTATAGGTATAAAGTGTTTCAAGGGGTCATAAGGTAACATGTCTAAAAATGGGCCTAATGGGATTAGGTCTTTATGAGACCTAAAGATGGATTTGGTCTATTTGAGTAATGTACAGCCTAATGTAATGATTTATTATTACTTATGATGTACTTAAATTCCTATTATGTGTACAATATATGTCATCAAGTGTGTGTGGTTGACCTAGATGTGTATGATCAAGATGCTTGTATAATAATAAGGATTTTTAGGACTAACTAGCTAATTGGGGGATTAGATAGAAGAGAGAATGAGTTATAATATCCTTGAGTGGAATAAGGTCTTATATAAAATAATATGAGTGTATAATATCTATAATTAATATATAACATGAGGTTTTATTATGAATATCAAGATCATATGACCTAATCAGTCTTGAAGAGACTTAGTTGAGTGAAGAGGCTTAGAAAATAGTTTGAGAGGGATAAGAGTGTGAAGAGATGAAGAGGTTGTCATAATTATTTTATTGACAAAGATATTTTTTTTAAGGATATTAAAACAACTAGGTGGCTAAGTTGGTGTTGAGTCATCTAGGGGGTTGGTGCCTCATTACAAGTGGGTGCTTGTTAAAAGTCTAGTCAATTGGGTGTTTAGCTAGTTGGGGTTGGTGCTCTATGTGGAGTTTTTACTTCAATAAAATTTATTTTTATCTTATAATAATATAATAAATTTAAAAATATATATGCATTTTATTCCTCTTGATTTTTTCCCAAATATGTGATGTGTTATTATGTTTCATGCTTATGTGGATAGTTGCTTATGCTTGTTAGATCTATATGTTTGTTTGAATGGTTCATGATTTCTTAAGTTTAATTGAAAGAAAGGTTTTGAATACTAATTCACCACCCGCTATCAATAATTTTTCTTCCAAAAAACTATATTTTTTAAATATAAGAATAAAATGGAGGGAGTTCTATATATTAAAATTTGGTATTAGATACTTATAAATGTTAGTTTTTCCTACTTTCACCTTAAAAAAATTGTACATAAACATATGGATTTTATTTTCCATTATCTAACATCCACATGATTTATATGGGTTCAAACATTCCAATTTATTAACAACCATGTATAAGTATTCCCTAGCCTATGTTTATTTTTTTCAAAATCGTACCCCAACTATATCTAGATTATCAGATCAATTTCCCTACCTTCTATACAAACATATCAACATCAAACTATTCCACACTTTTCAACTCATCCTACAAAAAATTATTGTCACTTTTAAATGTGAAATACCTTTTATGGTTTATCCCATACATTTATGATATTAGTGGCATGATAATGTACCCAAAGAGTCCAATATAAATATGAAATATGTCCAAGCCTATTTATTTCTAAAAAAACAAGAAATCCTATTATAATGATGTTCACATTCAAATATACAACACTATTCTTTCCAATTTATCTATTAGTTATAAGGAGCCGGTCATAGGTGAATCTAAAGCATTTCAAATTGAAACTAATGTTTTCATTTTCCAAATTTTGAAAGATATATCATAGGGTGTGTTAAATAAAGGATTAATACTATGTAGATCTATATGTAGTTTTAGTTCCCTCTTCTGAGTATTTGATATGTAGGCAACACTCAACCATTCATCAAGACATATTTTGGTAGGTTCAACTCACATTCTTTTCCATTTATCAAACCAATCATAGTGTCAAAAGTGGAACTAGGGGTTCAAATATGAGGGGATACATTTTTAAAATTGCATGCATAGATAAATTATAAATATTACACAAAGAGATTAATTAAATAAGTCACACTAGTGTGTGCATAAAAAAAATAAAATCAACTAGAAAAAATAATTATGTTGTGGAACATAGTGTCAATTGGTAACATTCAAATGCATAGTTTTTGTCTTGGCATAACGAGAAACTAAGATCTTGATATGTGTGACTCACAATACATTTTACCTTCATTTTTTATCTATACATTTAGTCTTAGACAATAAGAGTGTAGTAAAACACTAATTATCTTGATCTTTTTTAGTACTTTTCATAAATAGTAAGTATAATTTTCAAATTATATTCCACCTTTTACATTTAGATTTATGCATATTATAGTATTCCATATAATCTAAATTAGTTTAAAGTTCCATCCTATTAGATCACATTAATAAAAAAAAGGTAAAACAAAGATATTAGGTCTCTTCTTTTCCATAGTTTTTTATTTTAAGTGAATTACTTGGAATGAATTTCTAAAGATAAAATATTGGTTTAGGGTTTACAATAATATTAGAGGGTTGTTCTCATATATTTTCCTAAATTAATTGCCTATGAAAAAAATTATAAATATTATAATAAGGAAAAATTAAAGATATAACAAGATTATGATATTATACTCATGAAAATAGAAAACTCCATGGTTGGGAGGGCACCCAACCATGGCACTAGAATAGTTATTCCCCTTCAATGGTTTGAAGGGTTCCCAACCATGGAGAGAAATTTTTTCCCTCTAATCCTATGAATGGGAGGGTTGACCCCAAATAGAAACATCCTAATGGTTATTATATACACACATATATTGTATGGTATAAATACCATTTTATCAGGTATCTAAATGAATGAAATGATTCATAGTTTTGTTAAGTCATGGTTCATTCAATGGGAATAATTGTAAAGTAGTAAAATTACATTAAGACCACATCCCTTATGTTTTATGATGGTTCAATTCAATGCTAAGTTTTTTTTCAATCGAGGCAAGTCCTAGTTTCTTATTTTGAAGGGTATAAAATAGTATTTATCATTGACACACATTCCATATCTTTGTTGTCTGATCTAAACTACATGTTTGTATAAACTAAAATACAATGGAATTTTGATTGTAAATTTCAGATCTTCCTAAAGATATATAAAAATTTATATTTGTGGGAACTCCACATAATGAAAGCATCAAATCCATTTTGTTGGTAAGGAATTTTATATAATATTAGAGTGTAACCTCATGAAAACCATATTTATCCCCTTACACCCCTTGTGACTAAAAATTCTCAATAAAATAGACTTTTGAAATTTATCTAATAATTATTTCCCTATGGTTAAGGTTTATGTAGTTGCAAATACAACATGTTACAAATATAGAGCACAATTAAAGATTAAATAAATAGAGTATGTTCTAACTTCTTGAATTAGATGAAATAATTTTAATTTATAATTTATGTTTAGATCCTTATAATATCTCTAATAAGAAGATGGACTCTTTGTGATTTGTTTAAACCTCTATTAATATTGGATCTTAGTTTTTTAGTGATAGAAAAATTTATTGTTTAAAACAATGATGGACCACAAAAATTATGAAAATAAATAATTAAAATAAAATATCATGGTTTTGGTATAATTTTGTGTGTGTTTTTTACTCGACATGTTTAATATAACCAACATTGATCCATCATATGGAGAAATATTAGATAACATTTGGTGATGAAAAATATATAAAAACACAAACAAATATATCAAAATATTTTTTTTCATAATTTTATTTCTCTTTATGTCATAATGTAGTTGATGATCTGAAAAATGTGTGTTATAATCACAAACATAGTTATATGAAAATCATCAAATTCAATTTATATGGACTGTCAAAGCATAAAACAAGTTTATAAATGAAAATAACAACATAAAAAGGATGGATTGTATTTGGGATGCAATACGAAGCCAAAAAAGTAATTATGAAATTTATTTTTATAAAATTTATTTTTACAAAATTACTTCTTGCATATATTTGATGACATTTTTTTGATAAACTAATATTATTTATGACATAGGACAACATGTTAAAATTTGCATTTGGATTTTTTTTGGCTTGTAAAATATTAATAATAATAAATGCATAAAATATACTTTTGAAATACATAAAACAACAAAACAAAATTGGATGTTGAAAAAATTACTACACTCATACACTTGATGAAAGTAATTGCATAAAATAGGATTATTAATTATAAAAAGTAGAATAATAAAAATGTATGAAAGGGGGATGAAATAGAAGATATTATGCTACCATCCTCCATAAGTGATATAATGTTTTTGAAACCAATTGTTAAACCATTGTGGAAAGATAAGAGGAATTAAAGAGAATTATGATTACTTGTGGATAGTTAACTATTATATGGGATAACTCAACCCTTATTTAAAATCTACACGTTTTGAATATTATAATTTCTCCCTCAATGTTTAAAAATTTATTGCAATAAGTGAAACACTTTTTGACCAAGGTATTAGTTATGGAATGTACATCAAAATAGTAATAACTTGGTCAAACTATGGTCAGTGGATTAGTATCATTTATTAATAAACAATTATTATTTTGGACCAGGTGAAACATATTCTATATGAAATATAAGACACCTATTATCTTTTACAAAATTTCAATCATATTCAAGTTTTTATGCCATTCTCAAGGGAACAGAAAATAATTATCCTTTAACAAGCCAATAGGCTGAAAAGACTTTTATTAGTAGGGTAATGAAATTGAAGTTTTTTTATAATTTATTTTTAACCCATAAGATATATTATAACTAAAATAAAAAAAGAAAGAAAACAACTATGAGTCATAAAAAAAGATTAAAGGTGAATCAGATCAAAATGAAAATTAAATTATGTCTCTTTTTTTATAAAATTATATTATTGAAAATAATAAGTTTTATTAATAATTTACTCCAATGATGTATTGTATATACATTTTTCTTAATTGGAATAACACTTGAAAATTTTTCAAAAAAGGAAAATTTTTAAATTTTTTGATCTTCCCACTTTTCCCCTTTAAGATATTGGATGGAAAAGGTGTTTCTTGGCATGTTTGGGGATTATTTGATTACATTTATTTGCATTTTTTTTCTAAATTCTTGATGAGATATGTTTTACCATGTTTGCATTATCTACCACTGCACTTGTAGCTATAACATTTTTAAAGTACAGGCTTTTGATTATGCTAAGATGGATTTCCATGCCTTGTTCCAAATATTTCATATTTTAAATTGGTGTAGGGAGGTTTCTAAATTTTAATGTTATTGAATCTATGGTTAGATTTAAATTTTGAATGAATAATATCAAATTTCTTAATTTAAGATTTTGTCCTTCATCATTTTTTTAGTCTTACATTTTAGGTAAAATATGTTGCATTTGGTCAAAAATAAGAAAGAAAAACAAAACACACTGCTTATAATGCATGTAATATGAATTAGTATAGTGTCTAGTCTGAATGTTAATTTTTGCTTAGTTTATCTCTTTTCATAACCTTTACTAAGATTATTTTATTACATTTAGGAAAAAATGTTGAGGGGTAGTATTTACCATGTTTTCATATGAATATTTTTAGCTGAAAAATAATTATAACCATAGTGAAAAAGCAACACATGATAATGAACCTATAGGTTTGATGCATACCAGTATAGGTTTAAAACCTATTGGATCTACACACCCTATTCTAAAGTTCCTATATCTACAAGTAGTGTGAGGTGGGTTTTTAGGTTTAATATTAGTGGCACTACATTTAGATTTACCTTTGAAATGAAGAAGGTCATATGTATCATTTTTTAATTATTCCTTCATTGTCTTTGCTCTTACATTTCCAATAAAATTTATTACATTTGGTTAAAAAAAAGAAACAAAAACTAGAAATACTATATCATTTTTAGGTTGATTATATTAAAAAGTAAATAAATAGTTATAAGTTAGGACCCTATAGGTTTAAATTCTATTTGCTAGTATAGAAAGAATGACATATCTTCCCTTGAGCATGCCAAAAAGCCTTGAATATTATTATTTTTATCGATATTAATATTTTACCATAGCTACAAACCAGTTCTGGGGAATAAACCAAGGAACCGATCCTTGACAACTATTAAACCAATATAAATGGCTACCAGTTGATCACTTGAAACCATTGAGAAAACTCAAATGGCCATATCCAACCTATAAATGCCCTATGAGATTCAATCTTGGGTGGGGATATGAACAACCAACCCACTTTACCAAACCTTTTATATCTCATCAGTAAGACTTGAATATTATTGAGAACATGAAAAATATATTATTTTTCTTACTTCATATAAAATTAATTGCATTTGGTTTAAAATAAGAAAAGAAAAATAAATATATTATTTTTAATTATGGTAAAAGTGGGTTTCTAAAATGGACCCTCCTCAATACCATGAAAAAAATAACTTGGACTAGAATCCATTTTTATAAAAAAAAAATAATCCAAAACTAAGATCTAACATTACATAAGGACAAACAACACCAAAATTATAGACAAAAAATAACAACAAAGCATACAAAAAATATCTAATTATAGTAGTTCTTCCAACCTTTCCTCACATCTAAAAAGTTATTTTTCATGTTATTAAGCATATCATCCATCATCTAAAGGGTTTGAGGATCTTGATTATCCTCACTGATTGGTTTTTTATTCTTATCCACTGAGCCCTATGTAATGATCTTAGTGTTCCTCTTTGACAACATCCAAAGACCCTCCATATTTTGTAGATAATTTTTCATTGAATCAATGTTGAACACAATGATCATCTTGACATTTTACTTAATTTTTTAATTATTATACTCCATTATATTTAGTTTCTCATCAAATTCCCACATTTTCTCCAAGAACTCACTTCTAGTACAATAAATACCATCATTTTTACTTAGATTATTAATATTTTTTTGAGTTGAGCATGCTCTCTCATAAAATAGTGAAGGAAAGCCTTGTATAACCCTATCTCATATTCTCTTTCCACAAATTTAATCTTATTTTTTAATTAATCCATAAGATCCTCAAAATCTATATTCTTATCTTGACTACTAGAAGCATCATTCCTTCTTCATAAAATTTTGTAAAAAAACTCTCCTTAAGCATCTTCAATCCTTCTGCCAACATCATGAAGTTTTTCATCACCCACATACTTCATATTCACCTCCTTATTACCTTTTTCATAATTACCAAAATATGAATCCATCACCCCTTTATTATCCCATCCTTTAGAATCATTAACATTAAACACTGCCTCCATTTCCTCTCTATCCAAATCAATTGGATTACTACACAGACCTTCCATTTGAGTCTTCTTAGGTTTTTTATGGTGGATATTATTAGTACCCTTTATTGATTTAAGATACCTTTACCCATTTTTTTATGAGGGATAATATAGATAGGGTTTATACCTTTAAAATACTTAAAGATAAGGAAAATTATTAACTAGTGCAATAGATAGGCCTTTTTGTCATTTTTAACATCAATCATATAGTTCTCCATAGAGTGAAAGATATAAAATGGAAGACTTATGGGAATCTATCTTCTAAAATAATTAAAAACAAGAAAATGATAATATTGAGCAACCATGTAACAATCTTCCAAAGTAAAATACCTAATAATTTGTTCTGCCACTTCATCATATGGTATATCGAAATCCTCTCAAAGAGACCTTCCTTAATTATTTTTGAGTTATTGACCCTTGATAAATAATTTAACCTTATCCCCTAATGGTTTGTGCCAGATTTCATGTATTTGGTATCTTCAATATTTAACCTTGTAACCTAGGTAATAAACCACTCAAAAATTTCCACTGTAACATTATTGATCTTCACCTTGTGATCATTATATCTCTCCACAAACTATTTAGATAAATATTGGTCATACTTATATATGTTTTCCATAAACTTAGTGATCCCACCTATTTTTAAAATAGTGTAGAATTCAACATTGTTTAATACTTCCCTAGTAGATAAAAACTCAACACTATGATGACTACCACCCATCATGCAATAAAATATGAATGATTCTTGATCATTAAGACACCAAAAATAAACAAATATGATAAAATTAATACATATCAAATGAATTAAATCACAATATAATAGCCCCTAGTTTGTCGGTTGTATATCATCATTTACACACTTTGGCTTACAAAGATTATACAAATAATGATTTATATTAATAATTCATAAAGTACCACCAAAAGTGACATACCATTTAAAAATTACCCCTAACTCACATTAAACAAACACCATAACATCATTATATTTAATTTTCATTCTACCACACAACGTCACCACTACACCATTATGAATATGAATCATTAAAAAGTATCACTTAATAAATATTATCTCTCCATGATTATTTTTAACTTAAAATGGGAAATAACCATCATTATAAAATGATTATAAATAATCATCCCCTACCCGCTATTATCCATACAATTTTCCAAACCATTACCCTATCTATAGATATGTTGAAAAGAGATAACCTTCAAATAACAACCCAAAATAAAACTTTATTGAGTGATATACCTAATATTATGATTATATTCCTTCCATTGAGATAATTAATCACATTTAAAGAGTCTCCTTCAACAATTACATTCATACAACCCAACTCTTTTTCCAAATGAATACCCTATAACGATATTAGAGTCTATGCCATATAACTAGTCTAGAACCCCATACTACCTTCATATGCATTTATGACATTATCAAGTTCATCTGTAAGAGCTCTTCCTCCACCTTACATCCTAAGATTCACTTTTTAGGATCTATAAAAATTTAATTTTATCCATCTATAATATTGATTCCTCCAAATAACATCTCTTCTAACATCAACACAACTACGACCAGAAGACATGTTTTCTAAGAAATTCTAGCTCTTAATAATCACTCTATCCTAGTAATAAAAATATTGATTGTGACTCCAGTGAATCACATTCCAATTATTTTCCAAAATATTAATATTTTTAGTACAAACCACTTGAAATAACACCTTTTATATCCTTCAAAAATTTAATATTGTGCACCTCCCAAATACCCCATAGTATATGAAGAGAAACTAATTTCCATAATTTTCACAAGGATTGATTAAAAAAAGGAGAAACCCATGCCAGCTTATTAGCTTGAAAATAAATATGATGAACCCAAATAAACTCAATCATGCTAAGAAAAACACCCCAAACACTAAAAATAAAAGAACAATCCACCTTAAGATGACAAACTAATTCACTATCCATCTCACAAAGAAAATAATGGTTAAATAAAATCAACCCTCTTTTGGTTAAATTATCTAAGGTAAGAATCTTATTTTTTTAAACAAATCCATAATAAAATGTTAATTTTCATAATAAATTCCTTGTTCCATACCTTCAACCAAGGAAAAAATTCCTCATTTTAAGGCAACAAAGCTTCATAACTAGACCTAACATTATAATTGTCATCATCATAATTAGTTCATAATAATTTATCTTCCTTTCGTATATTAGGAATTTGAATACCCCTTAACAAAAAAAAATAGATCAAAAAATAAATTTATCACTTATTCATCAACATCTTTAATAAATATATATTTCTAATGCTTTATGCCATTTTAAAA
Organism: Torreya grandis; assembly: GCA_037957365.1. Lineage (NCBI taxonomy): Eukaryota > Viridiplantae > Streptophyta > Pinopsida > Cupressales > Taxaceae > Torreya > Torreya grandis. The sequence goes on along the minus strand of JARHVA010004050.1, from coordinate 1,197,220 downwards.
ATGCCTATAGTCCACCACTCTACTTCCAATGAGATTTTTAATTTGATCACCAATACATTGCCAAGGTTCATAAAACATAAGTGGTTTGTCCAATATCTAAGAATCTTCCTACAAAATGATACCAATCCCATTTCCAACTTTACATCTACAATCATTTGTAATAATAACCCTATTTTTTATTTTTAAAAAAAGTTCCATTTACAAGTACCTTTGCTAAAATCATCCTCAACGAAGACAATATTAGCACTTCTATTATTAAAATATTTTTCCTTAAAAATATTAATCCATAGAGTTTTTTATTTAATAAATATCAAAACAAACATACAAATCAATGACTTATTCATCCACTTTAATCTTCTTAAACTAAGACCACCATAGCTTTTAGGAAGAAGACATACCTTTTACCAAGCCACGAAAGGTAATATTCACTTATACTCAGTCTCAGACCACATAAATCTCTTTTGGATTCTTTAAATATTATTAAGGATAATATTAGGCATATTAAAATTATACATAATAAATATTTGAAGACTTTTCAAAAAAACTTTTAATTAAAAGCACTTTACTAGATTGATAAAGAAGTGCTCTAGTCCACCCAATAAGTATACTTTGAGATCTTTCAATCACAAAATTACATTGTTGAACTAAAAGCTTACAAAAAAATAATGATATCCCTAAATACTTAAAAGGAATAAAACCACTTTGACAACCCATGATACGTGCAATTTTTATCTGTCTCAAAAGTGGAGTATTAAGAAAGAAAATGAAGCTCTTATAATAATTAATCAACTAATTAGAAACCACTTTGTATGACTCTATGACTTTATTCAACTCATTTTCTTCCTTAAAAAGGCAATATCAAGGATAATAGTATTATCAAAAAATTATTGATGAAGAGTAGCATTAACTTCCTTAGAAGCCTTGAACCCATTAAGATTACCATTGCCAACAACTATCAAAAGATTTACACTTAAAGAATAAACCATATTAATTGGAAAAATGGAGTTAATGGATCTCCTTGATGAATTCCTCTTTTAATACCTAATAATCCCAAAGGATCATTTATGAGGATAAATAACATATAATATTTTACACAAGTTTGAATCAAGCTATAAATATGAGGATGGAAAAAAAATTATGAACCACTTTATCCAAAAATTGTCATTCTACTATATTATAAGCTTTACACATGTCTAATTTAAACACTATACTATAAAAATTACTCTTATGCATATAATGTATGGTCTCAAGAACTAATATAAAACAATTATAAATTTTTCTTCTAGCCACAAATCCTCAATGCTTTTTAGAAATAAATTTCTCCATCAATGGATGAATCCTTATAGATAAAATATTATTAAAGATATTATAAATTGTGTTACATAGACTAATATGCCTATAATCAAAAAATGTTGAAAAACCATTCCTTTTAGGAATAAAATAAATGAAGGTTTATATTTAATTCATGTAAAAAATTTATGGTTCTAAGGAATTCATCAACTGCTTCCACCACATCAAGAAAAATGATATCCCAATAGATCTAAAAAAATCTATTGGGAATCCATCAAGACCTGGAGCCTTATCATTTTTTAAATTAAACACCTTTGATTTAACATCATAAATTGAGAGAAAATTCAACAAACTAGTATTATCATTATTGAAAATAAGGGAAGGAATGGCTTCCACAAAATCATGAGCAATATCATCATCTAAGTTTTCATTAGCATCAAACAAATATTGAAAAATAAGAAACAAATTCATCCTTAATAGTTTTTTGATCTAAATAAATAATTACATTTAAACATTTAATTTCCAAAATTTTATTATTACTCATATGCTTGATAGTAGATAAGTGAAAAAAATATGAATTTATATCACTAGATTTCAACTAAATGTCCTTTGATTTCTCCCTCAAATTTTTTTCCTATTAATCCACTATAGAATGATATTTACTCAAAATAAACCTCTCCTTGATAAAAATTTACTCTATAAGTCCATTCACCACACTCATTTCCTCCAAATAAAATAACACCTCTGTAATACACTTCTTTTGAGTGAAGATATTGCCAAAAACATGTTTTTTCCAAACTGTAACATTTCTCTTTACACTTTTAAGTTTATGAGACAATTTGAACATAGTTATACCTCTAATATCTATATCCCACCATTATTTAATTTTATTCATTAAATGAGGATGATAAAACTACATATTTTCAAATCTAAAGGGTGAATGGACCCTTTTAATTCAATCATACAAATTGAGAACAACAAGATTATGGTCAAATCATGTTCTTGGAAGAGAGGATAAGAAAATTTCAAGTGATATAAACTAATTAGATGAAATCAAAACTCGATCAAGTTGTGATTGAATAAGGTTACTCCCAACATGTCTATTTGGCTAGGTAAAATAAGATTCTCTTAATTCAACATATAAGAGACCATTAATAGAAATAAAACTTGTAAGATCATCCATACTCTCATTATAATCTTCAATACCATCCACCTTTTCCCTAGGATTAAGGGGCATATTTGAATCACCAACCACCATCTAATACATTTTCTAATAGTTAGATCTAAACAAACATAACTCATTCCATAATATTTGTATATCAGTATAATTATTAGGTTCATAAACATTCAAAAGAATCCAATAATTTTTTTTAGAATGATCAAAAAACATAATAGCTAAGTGATGATTATTTATAATGAGAACTTCACCCTATAGAAAACTACCACTCCAAAAACTAGAAATTCTTCCTAAATCCCCTATTAAACATGCAATATCCACTTTGACATCTTTCCAAATCATCCTCTTAGCATATTTCACCATTTCTTAATTCATCTTAGTCTCTTGAAAAAATAAAACATAAGGCTTATTATTCAAACATAAATATTTCAAATGTCTATGTTTATTAACATGGTTTAGGCCCTTAATATTCCAATTAATTAGCTTTATTTACCATGAAAAGAGGGTCCTTTATCTAATCTGAGAGAGAATGTAGTTTGTACACACCATAAAAATATCCTTCTCAGTTTTTATTATACAAGTTTGAAGCTCTATCAATTTACCCACCTTCTTAGAAGAACTAACATCAAGGGATTTAAACAAACCTTTCTACTTAAAAGGATTTAAACTCACTTCCTTGCCTAAGGATTTTATATTATAAGTTAGTGAAGACAAAACACCATAAATACTTTTAAAAGACTTAGAGATAATCTTATCTTGGATCTGTTCATTTATGAAAGAATCCATCCTAGAAAAAGGATTTTTACACTCCATATTTACTTATTATTGAATAGGGTAAATAAATCTATCTTAGATTTCCTCTTTATCAAAATATATATCATTATGAAGCTTATTTTAAATAAGAACACACTCATAAATATCATTTAAACCGACACAAGGAGTCTTCTCTTCAATCAAGATTTTAGAGCTAACCACACACCCAACTTCTAGAAGCCCAAAATCTAAAATAGGTAAATCCTTAGGTGTATTTGGTTCAAGATTTTATATACTAATATTTCAAGCCTTTGAACTATATTCACTAATTGAAATAAAAGGAACCTATAGAATATCTTTACCACCCACTAAATTGGAACCCAAACATTAGATACTTCCTTTGAAAGACTGTCAATTATCACCATGGATATAATGGAATAAGTATTTAAAACTTGACCAATATCCACCTTATTAATATTTAAGTTCCCAATTATATCATGAATGGAAACCCATATACCTTTCATTTTCCAATCCAAATTATATCTCTTTGAAACATAATAATTACCCCTTTGATAAAATGAAGACAATTTTGAATCATATTCCCCAACTTGTTATAACCATCACACTTTAATGTTGAAGATTCATATTCAATTTTATGTACATATTCACCATGAATGGAATGAAGATAAACACAAGAAGGAATTTATTGTAGCATAACAATATTAAAACATAATCTTGCATGCACTAATCTATTCCTCACCTTTGTATTAACATCAAAAGCTATCGTATATGAAAAAGTCTTAGCTATACTTAGAATCAAATAATCATCCAATAATTCCTCTAGGAGTCTAGGAAATATTACACAAATAAGAATAACATTTATTTTTTGTTAATTAGGATCAAAACCAAGTTTCCATTTTTTCAAGAACAACCTTGATCTTCCCAAAAACCATAGTCCTCCCACTAAAACTTTAACACAATCATCAACAGGATTAAAATGAATAAAAAAGAACCCATTACTCATTGATGATATTTTGACATGACCTATTGGAGACCATTTCCTTGTAGCCCACTATCTGAATAGATTAATATTAGATCTAGACCCCATAAATCTATCGATAAAACCCTCATACATCCTCAACAAATCAGAATCAATAACCAAAATACAAACTATAATATGAAATCCCTTAGAATCTTTGGAAGTATGAAGCTATTGAAAAGAGCGATAAGTCTCCTTTTTATCCATATGTCATTTCAATGTATCTTCCCAATAAAACTTTCCATAAAAACCATTATTAAACCAAAAATTACCATAATAATTGGCCTTATTTTCATTTTATTTCACATGGTATGATTTGACTTCTAGATCCACTCCTAACATGCATCCCATCACCATTTCCTTTTTATCTCTCATTGTCTTTTTCAGAAACTCCTCCCAAATAGCAACTAGTCTTCACCATCAAAAATAAATATGTGGTTGCATTTTATATGCAAGATTAATTACCATACTATCTAGTTTCAATTTTTTTTATAGTTACTAGATGAATACATAGCTCTAATGCATGCCACTATAGATTTAAAACCTATGTCTAGATGAAGAATAAAGACTTATTATTCCCCTAAGTATGCCATAAAAGTCAATATGATTGATATTATGGAAAAATGATATAATTTATAATACATATAGCCTAAAAATAATTATAAACATAAAAAAAACTCGCCACATGATATAAATTTTAAGACAAAAATGAGACTAATTATTTTAACCTTTTAGGGGTTTACTATGTAAATCCTACATTTGATTAAAGGGATGAGTAGTCTAAATTAGTGAATTAATATGAAATAAATAACTAATGATTTTTTATATAATTTGACTTGATTTGGATTTATAAAAATATTAATAAATATATGTAAATAAAGACATATATGTAAAACACCCAATGCAAAAGATCTAAGCACTAGGAACTGGAACATAAATAGGTCTAAGTGTCATCAATAAGATCCTTGTGTCAGATATTTTCTTAGAAAATATCACCATGTGGTTCTAGTGTATTTAAAATGTCATTAGTGTCTTTTGTTTAGGAATGTTCCTAAATTTTGGGAGCACCTATGCCTCTATTTTTGGGTTCTATTCCTATGCACATGAAGCCTAAAATTTTGTATGGTGCTTATAATAGATGATTTATTATACAAATAATAATCCTCCTTATAAGTATGGCATGGGTTGAATATGTGTGATTATTATTAGGGTAGGTTGGACATCCTTAACACCTTGTTATGAAGAGATTTTCCTACATACCAAGACTCTAAAGAAGGATCAAGGTCGATGTAGTTGTCCCCAGTTAAGTGCTAGTCCAAGTGAATGTGATGCTAGAATTATAGTGGTCTTGAATTCCTTGAGTGTGCATGAGATTTTAAATATTGATAATATCAGCTTAGGTTAGCTACAAATGGTAGTATGTAGTAGGGAAGAATAGGGACAAATTTACTTGATTTTGATTAACTTATTTCTTATTTAAATAGGTATTTTGAATATATTTTTCATCTAATGGATAAAGTTCTAAAATTCATGTATTTATAGTGTTTTGTATCTCATATATATAATAAAATGTGTTTATGCCAACAATATATCCATTCAGGATATTTAGGTCAAGTGATAATAGTGGTATGATATGCACACTAGCACCATCTGACTCAAGAGGGTTTAAATTTTGAAAATATATCCATTTAGGAGATTTAGGTTAAGTGACACTAGTGCCATGATAAGCACACTAGAACCATGTGGATCTAGTGTTCTTAATGTGGTACTAATGTCTAGATGATAGGTTGCTAATAATGAATGGTTAGGATCTAAGAATGAAGGTTTGAGACTATGTTTTAGATGACTAGGGATGCTTGTGGTCCACATAAAGACTAGAAAAGTGTGATAAAAAGATATAGGGATAATATAGGAATAGGTTGTCTCAGATATCACTCTTAGAATCTAAATACCACTTTTATGTGATTACATTCCCCCCCCCACTTTATGCTATAAATAAAACAAAGTGATATGACTAGTATAAAATGAAGCTCGTATAGCTGATTCTAATTATGTGAAGTTGGGTCTACGTATATGAAGCATGATATAAAGCATGACTTATAATTAAACATGCATAAATTAGTCAATACTAAATACATATAATGAGAAAAAGACTATGTTAAATAAATAACATAGTAAAGCTAAGTAAATTAATTGGAAAGATGAAAGGAATGAGTACACCTTATTGGGTACATGAACCAATGCATAAAATTGGTAAGAACCTATGTGTGCATGTACATAGTGATTAAAATGGTTAAATAAATTGTACTAAGCTAATATCTTTCTCAATCATCATATGCAGGTGGCTCAAGCAATCAATTTGGTTTTGATTCCATCATTACCCACCCCTGCTTGGTGGATTATGAATTGTGAATAACTTGGATTAGATTGAAAGTGTGTCTAACCCTCTCATGTGGGTGTCTCAAGAATTCAATTAGGTTATGAATCCATAATTTACCACCCATATGTAGTAGATGAATTTAAAACTAAACTATGTAAAGTGATATAAATATATAACTAGGTATATATAGCTATGTATGTCAATTTTATGCCCACTCAAGTATATTATGCATCTTTGGGCCACATGGGAATGCTAGACATGATAGATGGAGTAAGGAGTGAAACTGGTTACAACATAAAATATGATTTCAGTGTATAAAACATAGATAATGACATGGAGATTGTAGATCATGACATAGAGTTTTCCATTCCATATGATCAACACGTGTGTAACTGAGCATATGGAAACTATTTGTTGCATAAATGCCCCCAATATGATATCTAAGTATCATGATTCTATAGTAATTTATAATAGTTATATGTGTATCTCAACTAAATATGGGGTTGATCATGCTACACATGATTCCCCCAATCTATGAAACTAATATGAATTTTAGCTGAACTAGTGTGTATATGATGAAAATTTAAGCATAATTGGTAAACCTATATTTGTATCTATGAGAGCATGTACTCTACCTAGTGTAATATTCTAGTTAATATAAACTACCATGTGGCACTAGTTTCCCAATTTAGGTGCTAATGTTCATCTAGTCTAAAATCTAAGTCACTATACTGATTTTTGATTATGCATTTTTTCCTATGTCTTACATGTGTCTGATTTCTTGAAATTAAGCCTATGTGCTGACAATACTATGTGAATACAATGTGAGATCCTGATCTCTATTACAAACCCCTATGAATGCCCCCTCTTTTGATGGTAGTTGTTGACCTATGCAATAACCATCCAAAAAATAAATGGTTCTACAAAATGTGTTAACCAAAGCATAAATGATAATTACATGATAATCCAATACAATGTATAAATATAACATTGGGATTTAAGATAAGTTGAACATAAGTATATAATGTTGGATGTATGTTGGATCTAGAATTACATAATGGTGTCTAGCTAGATGTAATAAATATGTATAAAAATAAATCTAAGTATAATTGAGTAGTAATCTAGTGGGATGGGTCATGATTCCCAACATAACACTAAGTATGAAGGGAAGATGCATGGGATCCCTCATATCATAGAAAACTGATATGTGTAACATGTAAAGACAAGTGTCATGGACATTATGTATATAATAAAGCATACATAAAAAATACATGAGCCACATAAAGTAGGCCAAGGGACCATAATTTAAGGTACATGGTAACATGTCACTAAATATGAAGAAAGAAAACATACAAGGACATGTTAAAATGTCCACATACACAAGCAACAAGCAAGTTGGCTTAGAGCCACATAGAAGGACATGTTATAATTTTTGCATACATAATCAATAAATCACACACAAGGGACATGGTCATGGGTCCAAGGCATACATGTATATCAGTGTCATAAAGGCAAAGAGAAATGACATATTCAAATGCCCTCAAATATAAGAAGCATAGGAAACTCAATCAAGTATAAACTAGGAAATATATAAATGAAAATGTATAAATGTATTACAAATCTATGAAAATTTTAGGATGTACATATATTAAGTGTAAACTAGTGATAGTTAGTAAAAAATATTAGTATGAGTATAAATGATCACTATCAAGATATATCAATGCATAAATTAGAATATTATAAATGTAAGGATATAACCTAGTAATATAGACTATGTATGAAATGAATAATCCTCAATCAATGTATATGCCCCTAGTGGGTAGATGAGAATAAATCTAGATCAGTGTAGTAGACCTGAGTCCTATAAGCAATCTTCAATCACTCGATAAGAACATGTGAAACATGTGTGTATGAGAAAACTAGTTATACTAAGATAGCTACCATATGTAATGTCTGACAAGATCAAGAAATGTAAACATAATAATTTATATAATTTGTAAATTTTTGTGTTTTCTTATTAGCATTTAAATATTTTTTTTTTTGGCATGTTTAATTATTTTTGTATTTTATGGGTATAAGCTATGTATAAGCAAACAAAACTAAACTATGTACAGGGAATAAGAGAGAAGAAAGTATGTAAAATGGGGTAAGAATCATTCTAATTGATGAGTCTCATGGGAGAATCACTATCAATATGATCAGTGTCAAATAAGGGAATTATGCTCATGTGTGTTATGTGAAAGGGGAATTATGATCCCAAATCTACTGTGTGGATTAATCTATGTTTGTATCTACCTATGTAGTGGTATTATGAATTTGTGGCACTAACTATGATGCCTTGTGAATTATAAGGGTCTTAGGAACCCATATAGTAGAAAATATTATAGGTGACACAGGTGCCCTATGATAAAAACCCTAAGAGCTCAATAATATTTATTTTAGGATAAACTAAGTGGATGAAGGTCCACTAGAATTTGTGACATATCTCTAACATAGGGGTCTCTCTAATAATGGTCTCTATAGGAGAGTATGTGTATGTTTCAATAATATATAAGTAAACCTCACTTTCACTAGTGGATATATTGAAATCTATGATGTATGCATAAGAACTATACTATGAGTTATAACTAATAACTATGCAATATCTATTTATGTTGCTAGAACTATAACTAGTGATTGTGTTGTAATTTCTTATGGGATACGTAGAGGATACTCACATTGGAAACCCTTAAATTTGGCCATATAATTTACGTGTACATATTTCATGCATCTATTCACTATAGATGGGATGGATTAGATTTATTTTAACCATGGCTTACCTAATAACATATGAAATATGTGTGCACTATGTACTACTAGGAATGGAAAGGCTAAATGTGTTGGTCCAACCTGTAATGGAAGTACAATATCACTGATAGAGATCTGAATGTGACCACTGAAACCATTGATAACTATATATATGGGGATATATCCTACTCTGAGTACCCCAAAGTTTGTAAGAGTGTCAGAGTGTACATGCTAATGTTTTACCCATTATCAACCCTAACACTCTAGATATGATGATGATCTATGTGTGATCATATAAAGAGTGCATGTAAATTTGTATCATCATTAATAATATCATGTTCTAAGAATGTGATGAGTGGTCTAGGTAGAACTATAGTATGATACATTACAATAAGGTTTTATAATGGATCTTTCTCCTCTATAATAATATGATATGAAGCTAGTGGTGGATGTGCTTGATATATGTAGTGGAAATAGATCTAAGAATATAATTAATGATTTATATTTTAATTCATGTGATTTTCTTGCCTCTATGGGTGTGCCCATATATAAAATATTATCCTTAATAAAATCTTGTATCTTATGCTTTAGGCTCTTGCATATGTTTGTTGTATGACCTGGTGCCCTGTGATATTGATAAAATGCATTAGAATTATAATTATTTTTAAGAGGCCATGTTGTATCAACTTATTTACTGTGAGGGAGATATGTGAAAATGCATTCTAAGATATATTTTAAAACCCATGTTGGTGACTCTATAAGGTTGGTCAAGATTCGACATTGAGGAGTAGTTAAAACCAATCTAGGATATGGCTCAAAATCTAGGTTGATTGTGGCCTTTTGATCACTTTTGTTTTCAATGACCCTTACATTATATAAAGGCTTATTTTAATTCTTAATAAGTTATTTTGATCCATTGGTATACTTGAGTTTTCCAATTGATAGGATCTTAACCTCTATTTCTTTGACTATGTGGCACAAATACTTAAATGTAGGTGTTGGTTCCTAGTTATACACCTCTAGAATTCAACCTTGCACACTTTAAAATATGGAAAGCATATATGATAAACCTAAATTATTTCATCATATCCATGGAATGGTTTAGCATATGAATGGATTAAATGTAGACAATGACTAGAAGACACCAATAAAGGGTATGGTTAGTTCCCTACTATTTCCCATTCTTTGTAAACCAAGGTGAGAGGACCTATACAATAGCTTGATCATGAGGATGGATACCATAGTTCAATCTCCATGGGATTATTGGCATGTACATAGGTATGATCAAAGCATAAGTAACCTTGCACATTCCACTCAAGAAGAGTTATCACACAGACTAGGAAAATGCTTTTAAAATTAAACACAAGATACTAATGATAAATAGGAGGGTGATTGTAATCATTATTTCTTTACACACTCTTGACAATTAAGAGTCAATCAAAAAATTACAATGCTAATCTTCAAAGAATAATTATAGACACATTTTAGATATATAAAATTTATTCATCTATGAACAGATAACACTCATAATATTCAATAACATGTATTACTTACATGGGTGGGATAGGTAAGACAAGTTGGGCATATGTGAAAATGTTGTTGTGGCTTTCATTGTGTGGACATCTTTATAATGCCATGTTTTTATTCATTTTAGGATGTCAAAGACTAGAGAAAAAGGTCAAGAAAACTATGAATAATGATTTTCATTCATTGATGCTAATCCAATGCAATCACTCAAATGACCCTTGAGATCTTCAAAGCATACACTACAAATAAAGCCTCAAACACCTTCTCCTATCAACTCTATAAATCTAGGGTGTCCTTAAAATATTATGAATATAAAATTTTCAAATCACAATGTAGAAAGTAATTCATAACCTACATTCATGCCCAAAATGACTACCACTAAGAGACATTAAAACTAGATAACCTATAAATAATGCATAAGGAATGTACTATTGTACTTCATTGATAATAAAGATGAGAAATCACAGATAGTTTTCCATTGAATTTTAATTCAATTTACATACATCAATGTTTAGAATTCATAACAATGGTGAAGTGCATAATGTCTTTGCACTAAAATATGGGAGATATATAAAAAATTATCTCAAAGTTTTCTAATTACTATACAGGTGCAATCACCTTAGCAATAGGGACAAAAACACATAGCAAAAATTTTGAAAATAAAAAATCTAACCTCTGTAAAGAGGGTAATCCTTATTTACATATACACATTTCTCACCAAGAATATTCCTAGAAGATTAAACATCTAGAATATGCCTTTGAAAAAGCCTGGAGACTGTCATGCTTTGCAAGGTGGTCATTCTATTAAATTGGTTGTTCATGTCATGATGAAGTTTGATATGCCTAGCTGTAGATTTGATGTAGTTGAGATTGAGGGAGAATATTTCTCCTAGGTGAAAACTGATTTTGTCTTTATGTGCAACTATTTTTCCTTTTGTTTAGCTAATCATTTACCCACTTAGGTTGAGGATGACATTTTGGATGATCATTTTTACACGCATGCCTCCATGATGGTTTCCCTCCTCTTTGTACATGTCAAATAATGCCTTTAGATATATCATGGTAGTATTAGATACAATTGCATTTTTGCATGACTTATCCAACTATAATGGAGGTAGTGTGGGATCCATGGCCATTTGAATCATGTAGAGAATGAAATAAATTCCCCTCAAAATATGCTTGTAATGGCCCATTTTCGCATCAAAACTCTTCCAATGAATATGTACATCTATTAAGCTCCTCGAATTTGGATAAATGTTATTATAAGACATATATATATATATATATATATATGTATATATATATATATATATATATATATATATATATATTTACCTTTTTAATCTAGAGGTGAATTCAAAACTTAATAATGACTAATACACTTTTTTCCATCTCACAAGATTTTGAGCTCTATTTATACTCTTTCAAAATTTGTAGATTTTTGAAATCTTGCATACAAATTTCAATACTTTTATCTTGGTGGTATTTCATGTTAGAGGTAAAATTAATTATTTGGTTGGGGGGGGGGGTGAATCAATGAATCAATATATTTCAAAAATTCAATCTAACTCCTTCAAACCCTTAGTCATACATGGTTACACCATAAGTAATCATGAAGCAAATAACCCACTTATAGCAATGAACAGGAAAGATAAGCAAGATAACACAAGATATATGTGGGAAACCCTCTTGGGGGAGAAAACCCATTCTCAATCCTATAAACACATGGAATATTTGTGCTATAATATGATTACAAACATTATACATTAATAAATCACCAACTTCACAAGGAACACCAACCCCTCAAGATGATAAGAACCAATTTACCTAAGATTTTGAGCAACAACACAACATATATGAAAAGAATAACTAAAAAAATCTGATTTATTCTTAATATAATTGATAAACCCTGTAAAACAACCTCCTTCAATATTCTTCACTCATTCAAACCTTCACACATAACTAAGGCATCTAAAACCACATTTTGGATCAATCTACACACCTTTACTTGTTCTCATGCATCAAACCTATAAATTCAAAATTATAATTATGATAAAAAGTTAATAAATTCAATTCACACTCTTATATACCTCTCATTAAATCCACAATGATCTCAAAGCTTTCAGAAAATTTTTGCTCATTTACTCACTTACTCAACTAGCACAATTAGTATAATTAGACCTTGTACTTATACCACACTCTTCCTTTAACTCATCTTGGTCAGCCAAGATGCTTTACATATTTTAAACACAATTAAAATATACCCATATACACTTTACATATGATAACCAAACTCTTCATAGGTCGGTCATTAAGTCATTAGTCCGAAACCACCATTAGGTCTTGGTGAGACCTAAAACAATTAGTCCTTCATACTCATATGTTACATATGAGACTACTTGAACCACATTCATCCTTTACCAATTATTTAAACAAATAAAATTAATCTCCAATATCATCTTTATAACTCTCATATGGGTCCATTCCACTTATAAAACCAACTCAATACTTGAACTTACCAATTAGGTCTCCTTGATCTTTAGGCCTTCATACACAAAAAACATAGTCTTAAACATTTGAATAAAGAACTCAAGTAATTCCCATATATACATGGTTATATAATATATTTTAAACCTTCAAGACCTATGTAACACATTCATGTTCCTTAGACATTCCAACATAGGTTTAAGCAATCAAATCAACTCTCTCAAAATGACCACTCAAATTGGTCATATATAGTCAAGCTATTTTGACCATCCACAATTGATAAATTGCATATCATGACATAAAATATTTTAAAATAATCTTTTTAGACTTATATAACATCTCCATATTTATTTTATTCTTCAATTATGCTCAGAACACCTTCAACTCACTCCTACAACATGGTCACTCAATCTATCAGTGCATTTAATAAACACAATCAAATTCCAAGCCTTTATTCATACTGAATATGGATTTTTCAAACCTCAAAAATACATAAATATGGTATTAATGTATTTTCAAACACTATAAAATAGTTACTTCATCTTTAAACATCAAAATACTATAAAAACTCTTCAATTATCCTTCTCAGGTCACTTACAGAACATGGTCAAACACACAATCAACTTTGGAACTCAATATATGAAATTGTTCAAACATAGAAATATTATAATAAATTTTTTTAGATGAAAATTTAATCCCTTTACAACTCTTCCTTTAACACCATTATCAAATTCTACATATATTAAAAGTTATAGCTCAAAAACCCATCACTGGTTTTTTTTCACAAATTGATAAATTCAAATTCCAGTGGTCACTATTCAAAAAATAAAAATTGGACACTTTGTCATAATATCATGCTCCAAATAATTTTTTTTAAAATATTTACCATCTATCTTCTAATAATTATCTTAGTCTTTTCCTTGCAATGATCACCATTGATATAAGATCCTCACTTCTGTGATTGTGCCCTCGGTATCTTTGCATGCTATTTGAGCACTATGTTGACTTATTGACTCAACACACTCCATTGGATCATAAATTCATGATAAAATTCTCACCATTCATCTCTATCTAACAATTTTCATTCTCCTTGTTAGATATGCTACTCAAAATCCATAATTGTGACATATTCACCAGTGCATGCAATCTCAGGAACCTTTATTTTGCTTAAAAGAAGAAGAAAAGGTATGCCATGAATCTTTATTTTGCTTAATAGAGAAACATTGATAACTTGTCATTGTACCTAGGATTACCTTCAAGTGGTTAAACTTGTATAGAAGGTCCTACTCTAATACCAATTATTATAGGTATAATAATTGAGAGGGGGGATGAATTAGTGAATAAAGTTATTTCAAAACTTCAATCTAAATCCTTCAAACACTTAGTCATACACTATAAACAATCAAGAATAAAATAACCCACTCATAGTAATGAACATAAAAGATAAGCAAGATAACACAAGATCTATGTGGGAAATGCTTCTACAGGAGAAAACCCACTCTCAATCCTAAAAACATATTGAATATTTATCCTATAATATGATTAAAAACATGAGACTTTAGTGTAACACCCACTTCACAAGGATCACCAACCCCTAAATATTATAAGCACCAACTTGCCTAAGATGTTGAGCACTAACACAACATATATGAAAATAAAAACTCCAAAACTATGAATTCTTCTCAATATAATCTAAAAAACATGAAAATAAACCTCGTTCAATCCTCTTCACTCATTCAAACCTTTACACATAAGCAATGCATCCAAAACCACCTTTTGGATCAATCTACACACCTTCGCTTATTATCATGCATCAAACCTATAAATTCAACATTATAATGATGAACACAAGGTCATACATGTAATCTACACTTTAATATATCTATAAAAACATCCACAAGTCTCTCACAACTTTCACAAATCTTTTGATTATATGCTCACATACTCAACTAGACCAATTAGTCAAATTAGACCTTATACTTATACCACACTCTTCCTTTAACTCATCTTGGTTGGATATTATGCTTTACATATTTTAAACACACGTAAAATATACCCATACACACTTTGCATGTGATAACCACACTCTTCATAGGTTGTTCATTGCCTCATTATCCCCAAACCACCATTAGGTCTTGGTGAGACCTAAAATAATTAGGCCTTCATACTCATATGTTACATGTGAGACTAATTGGACTACATTCATCCTTTAAAAATTATTTTAACACATAAAAAATATATAAAATATCCCCTCTGTCACTTTCATATGGGTCCATGACACTTGGAACACCAAATCAATACTGGAACCTACCAATTAGGTCACCTTACTCTTTAGGCCTTCATACATAAAAACATAGTCTCAAAATTTTGAAGTAACAACTCAAATATTTCACATAGACATATGATTAGATCACATGGGTGAAACTTTTAGGACCTTTTTAACACCTCCATGTTCCTTATAATTTCAACATAGTATCTAAGCACTCAAATTAACTCTCTCAAAATGACCACTCAAACTGGTCATATATAGTCAAAATATAGTCAAGTTATTTTGAGTCTCCATAGTTTATCAGGGGTATATCATGAAATATAATTATTTATCATAATATTTATATAATTAGATAACATCTCAATATTCATTTTTATTTTTTATTCATTCTTAGAACACCTTCAACTCACTCATGCAACTTGGCCAATCCATCTGTTAGTGTATTCATTAAACATAGTCAACTTCTAAGCCTTTGTTATTATTGAATTTAGATTGGTAAAACCTAAAATGTGTGTGTGTGTGGGGGGGGGTCCTCAGGTAGTTTAAAACACTCTCCAATACTTTTTTCATCTTGAAACATCAAAATACTATCAAGAACTCTTTTATTATCCTTCTCAGGTCACTTTCAGAACATGGTCAAACACAAAGTCAAATTTGGAGCTCAATATATGTAGCTATAATAACATCCAAATATTATAATCAAATTTTATAGATGAACCTTGAAGCCCATTACAACTTATCCTTTTACACCAATATCAAATTCTTCATATATCAAAAGTTAAAGCTCAAAAACCTATCACTATTTTTCCTTCACAAATTAAAAAATTCAGACTTCAACAGTCATTGTCCAAACACTAAACATTAGACACTTTTTCATCATCTCATGCACCCTAGAAACTTTTGATAAATATGAAACATCAATCTCCTCATAAGTATCCTAGTCTTTACATTCTAATGCTCACTATTGATCTAAGATCCTCACTTCTACGATTGTGCCACTTGGTAGTTCTGCATGCTATCTAAACACTCTATTGACATATTGACTCATTACACTTTATCATATCATAAATGCATGATCACATGTTCACCATCAATCTATATTTGACAAGTTTCATCCTCATTGTTAGATCTACTACTGAAACTCTGTGATTGTGGCACATGCCACTAGCACATGTAATCTTAGAAACCTTTGACATATTGACTAAATACACACCATTAGATCACTATCTAACAAAATCACATGTATCATTAGATCCTTATCTAGTTATATTGAATGCTCACCATTTATTTTTTATCTAATTAAATTCTCACCATAGATATTCGATAATGCAAATTTAGCTAAGTATGGGAAATTAGTGAACTCTATTTGAGAGGCCAACTTTGAAACTTAATAACTTTTGCAACATTCTATGTCTAGACTTAAAACATCAACCATATGATCTCCTCATATATTGGAATCTATCCATATATCAAGATAATCTTGAAACCTTCACACATGTGAAATATTATGTCATTAAACTACTTACTTTCCTTATCTATTAAGATGACTACTTAAACCCAAACACTCATATGACTGATCTAATGAATTATGTTCACTTTCATAAGCACTCTAAGCTCTCATAACACATCATATTATATATAAAACATTTACATACTATAAATATCATCCATAAATTGTATCAATATGTCAAACACTAAATAACCATGCAAAAATCATGAAGTTTATTGAAGCGCACTTTTATCATTGTCATCCCAGCACACATGACACCTCATCAACATCCTTGGTCACCTTGGAGACATCATTGACAAACCTCCAACATTTAGTGTTTGACATATTAATACAATAAAGGATGTGTTTAAATAAAGTGTGCTTCAATAAACTTCATGATTTTTGCATGGTTATTTAGTGTTTGACATATTAATACAATTTATGGATGATATTTATAGTATGTGAATGTTTTATATATACTATGATGTGTTATGAGAGCTTAGAGTGCTTATGAAATTGAACATAATTCATTAGAGCAGTCATATGAGTGTTTGGGTTTAAGTAGTCATCTTAATAGATAAGGAAAGTAAGTAGTTTAATGACATAATATTTCACATGTGTGAAGGTTTCAAGATTATCTTGATATATGGATAGATTCCAATATATGAGGAGATCATATGGTTGATGTTTTAAGTCTAGACATATAATGTTGCAAAAGTTATTAAGTTTCAAAGTTGGCCTCTCAAATAGAGTTCACTAATTTCCCATACTTAGCTAAATTTGCAGTATCGAATATCTATGGTGAGAATTTAATTAGATAAAAAATAAATGGTGAGCATTCAATATAACTGGATAAGGATCTAATGATGCATGTGATTTTGTTAGATAGTGATCTAATGGTGTGTATTTAGTCAATATGTCAAAGGTTTCTAAGATTACATGTGCTAGTGGCATGTGCCACAATCACAGAGTTTCAGTAGTAGATCTAACAATGAGGATGAAACTTGTCAAATATAAATTGATGGTGAACATGTGATCATGCATTTATGATATGATAAAGTGTAATGAGTCAATATGTCAATAGAGTGTTTAGATAGCATGCAGAACTACCAAGTGGCACAATCGTAGAAGTGAGGATCTTAGATCAATAGTGAGCATTAGAATGTAAAGACTAGGATACTTAGGAGGAGATTGATGTTTCATATTTATCAAAAGTTTCTAGGGTGCATGAGATGATGAAAAAGTGTCTAATGTTTAGTGTTTGGACAATGACTGTTGGAGTCTGAATTTTTTAATTTGTGAAGGAAAAATAGTGATAGGTTTTTGAGCTTTAACTTTTGATACATGAAGAATTTGATATTGGTGTAAAAGGAGAAGTTGTAATGGGCTTCAAGGTTCATCTATAAAATTTGATTATAATATTTGGATGTTATTATAGCTACATATATTGAGCTCCAAATTTGACTTTGTGTTTGACCATGTTCTGAAAGTGACCTGAGAAGGATAATAAAAGAGTTCTTGATAGTATTTTGATGTTTCAAGATGAAAAAAGTATTGGAGAGTGTTTTAAAAGTACCTGAGGACCCCCCCCCCCCCCCCCCCACACACACACACACACATTTTAGGTTTTACCAATCTAAATTCAATAATAACAAAGGCTTAGAAGTTGACTATGTTTAATGAATACACTAACAGATGGATTGGCCAAGTTGCATGAGTGAGTTGAAGGTGTTCTAAGAATGAATAAAGAATGAAATGAATATTGAGATGTTATCTAATTATATAAATATTATGATAAAGAATTATATTATGATAAAGAATTATATTTCATGGTATGTTTAAAGCACACTAAAGTTAGAAAATTTAGATGAAAAGTATTGAATTATTTAAACACATCCTTTATCTATTTCTAAAGACTCTATCAAGTAGTTGGTATCCTCAAAAAAATCTTTTTGTGCATGCATGGTAAGTGCAAATATTTTTATTTGTCTCCACTTCCAATCCTTCTGTATGAGAGTTTTGATCTTTAATTTGGATCTACCACTATAGAGAATCAAAAAATCAAGATATGTCATGGATCGTAATTTCTTCGACTTGATTTCCTATGAGATGAATCTAGGATGGAGAGATTATCACATCTGATTATACATCAATGGTGTTGATTCTTTCATCTTTCTTTAGTAGCAGCTCTACTATAAATAATAGTAATATTGTTTCCATAGAGTCGACCATCCATCTCTGGTGTCAATGCCAATATACCAAACACATTAATGATAATATCCTATAGTGTCTAATTAAATGTAATGTGGAGATATACAAACATAATATCTAGCTTATTCCTTATTTTCAAGTCACCACTACATAAAATAATGACATTCATATCTCTTCTTTTAGTGGGATTTTGAGAGTCTCATACTTGGCAGGTTTGTAGAAGTCAACTACAAGTTATAATTTACAATATAATGTGGTAATTTTCTCAAGAAATTTTATAGACTAATTACTTCATTGACCCTTTTGAAAAGTTTCATTATGTTTTGACTATGGACTTTGGGCTTTTAGCAACACTTTGCATATTATAAATTCAAATTTTCATTTTGATATTACAATCTTGATGGAAATCCCTACAGACTGAGTCCTTGATTATCGTAGGCATATTGGCCATGGGTTTTTACAACATTAGTGGGTGGTGTAATTTGTAAATTTCAAATTGAAATTGCAATATCACATTATATTCCAACTTAAAATATCTAAACTTATTTATTAAGTGTTGTGTTTGCCTTGAATATTCCCACTTTGCCTCTAACAATGGATTTTGGGTTCTTATTAATAGTTTGAAAATTAAAGTGACAATATGAAATTAAATTCTCCATGAAAAATTCCATGGACTTGGACCATCTCATATTTATTCTTTTGGCTTCACCTTCCCATTTGATTCAATTAATCCATTTTCCATGTCTTTATTACTTCTATTCCTTTTGTGTTTTTTCATGCAAGATGGATAGTACCATTTTACTTCTAGTATTTTATATACGGGAGGATTAAAACAATAAATATGATGGCCTCGATTTCAACCATCTATAAAGGCAAGAAGGGTAATACCATCTTGGTGGAGGAATGTTGTCCAACTTTGGTGTCAAGCATCTCAAGTGATAAAACATGGAAAGGCATAAAGTGTCACTACATTATATAATATGATCATAATTCTTTTCTCCAATATAATATACTTTGCATGTTCATCCATTATTTGGTTCCTCATTACACACTTTTGGTTCTTGGCCACTAGCATTTTGGGCAATCTCTGCTTTATTAGGATGCAAATTAAACTATTATTTATTTAGTTCTGCATATTCGTCTTGAAGGTTTAGTTCATCACATTTAATCCCAATTTGAGATTCATCTTGTTGATTGGGTTGAACATTTTCATCTTGCTTAGGTTCTCATAGACCACACAATGATAGATAATAGTATCCCTATTGTTCTCGATGAATGTTTTAAATTATACACATGTCATGAAGATAATTAATAATGAGTAAATGTAATGAGAGATGGATTATATAACCCCATTATTTATAGAACAAAAATAATTCCCAATTCATGACTCTACTCCACCATGGACCCTGCAACTAAAGTATGCATAAAAACATGAAAACATTAATTATTAGCAAAGCTAAATTCTAAGGGTTTTACACAACACAACTACAAGAGTAGATATTTAATCTTTAAATGAAAACTTCTTACAAAATTTATCTTAGGAAAGGGTAAAAAATAACACTAGCTCTTACCCAGGGATGTACACCCCTTGCAAGTGTATGAAGAACTCTAAAATATAAGATCAAATGCCTATTCCTTGGGCCATGGAGTCATAATTTTGATAGTTTTATAATAGAAACCTTTAGAAAATTAATTAGATAAGGGAAGACTAAAAAAAATAGATCAAAATGATCTGAGAATGAACACACAAAAAAAACATCAAAATAACTTTACAAATGAGACCCAATGCAGAAGGGAAACAAAACAACAAAACTATACAATGTAAATTATTTTACACAATCATGGACTCAGTCAAGGAATTGTTTCAAATGTCCACCCTTAACTGGTAGTTCTAGTATCTCACCATCATAATATTTTAAGAATACAATATATTCCCCAATTTTGTAGTCAATAAAATAAGGGACCATCCATAATGAATCAAATTTTCTATGTTGTCCTTTCTCCTCATGTTTGTTGTCCCAAAGTAAAATGAGATCTCCTACTTGAAAATTTCTTGGAGTAAAATTTCTATCAAATATCTTTTTGAATGTTTCCTTGAACTTTATGTGTCTTTCATGAGCTTGTCTTCTAGTTTCATCAAGCTCAAAAATGTGGTTCATTCTAATTTTATAGTGGTTAACTTCATGATCTTCTTCTAGATGTTTCATGAAATGATAGGTTAGAAACTATAGATTCATGGCTAAAATATATTGAGATCCATAAACAAGATCAAAATGGATCTTGCTTATATCCATCTTAGGTGTGATCCTATCATCCCAAAAGGCAAATTTTAACTATTGACCTAACTTATTATTATTATTATCTTCTAAAGTCAGTCTAATTATTTTGAGAAAGTTCTTATTAATGGATTCTGCTTGCCCTTTCCATTGATGTTTTTAGTTAGAAGCATAAGTCAATGTGATCCCATAATCTTTACATAAGTCTACCAAAGTTTTAGCTTAGAAACTTATGGAATTGTCAAAAATTATCTTAATAGGCACACCAAATCTACAAATAATGTGATTCAATATAAAGTCTAGATCACTTGATGTGTGGCCTTATTTTTAGGGACAACCTCACCCTAGTTTGTGAAGTAGTTAGTTGAAAATAATATCCACCTATGAGAAACACTTTATTTATTAGTTATCTTGCTAACAAATTCCATCCCTATAGTCTAAATGGGCCTTCAATTGATATAGGTTTCAAGGGGAGAGACCCAGAGGCTTTCAACCTTCCATCAAAGTACTGATATTTCTCACATTTTCTTACTTTCTATGAAACATACTTGAATTATGATGGTCACCAATAACCAACTCTCATAATCTTATGAGTTGTTACTTTAGGTGTTAAGTAACCACTACACACTCCTCTATGGAAGTCTTTAATAAAATTAGTAGTTTATTCTTCTACTAGGCCTCTTAGGAGAACCCCATCTAGATTCTTCCATGTTAGTCCATTTTTAATCAAGAGATACTTTTGGGATACAAGTTTAAGATTTATCCTTTGATTCCTATCCAATTTAAGGGTACAATTCAAATTTTTCAAGTAATAAACAATGTCCTTATACCATAAAGATATGTTAATTTGACTCAAAGAATCATCAATATTAAATAGTAGTGTTTACCTTCACAAATTATAAATTAGTCTCAGTCATGAGCTTGGATAGGCCCATCCCTCTCACCAACTTGCTAGTTTGGATCTCTATGTCATAGTATTGCAACTTGTTTACACACTTGCACCTCTTGATTGATACTTCAATGTGATTTAAGATGTTCTTAACCATTGTATGTGGGATGTATGCATCAAATTTTGAACTTATAATATAATTATTGAACATTGTAATAGCTTTAAAAAAAGTGAAAGATTGTTTTTCCATGATAGTATAACTTAGTTCATATCCCTACATCACTTCACTAAATAAAGCTATGATTTGTTCATGACCATCATCATTCTTTTGCAATAGAACAATATCTACAATACTATATGATGCAAAAGAGAATATTTGAAACTCACTACTATAATTAGGACTAGTTAGAATAGGGGTAGAATTAAAGGCTCCTTTGGTGTCATTAAAATCTTGTATGGCCTTCTCTTCCCACTTGATGGTTTGGTCCCTTTTTAACATGGACGTAATAGGTAGAGAAATTTTTACAAAGTTGGACACAAACCTTTTGACAAATTTGAATTGTCTAAAGAAGGACTGAATTCACTTATTGGATTATTAGATAAGCACTTTGTCAATGGATTCCTCTCTCTCTAGATACATCATGACACCGTCCATGGACACTATATGTCCCAGTAACTTGTCTTCATGTAATTTCAAGTGACATTTATTTGGATTAAGGGTAATACCAAATTCCCTACATCTAGTAACACTTTTTCTAGAGGTTCCAAATGTGTTTTTCTATTTTTGGAGTACACTATGATGTCATCTTGATACATTAAAATAAAATTGTTAATTACCCCTATGAAAGTAACATATATATGTAGCTAAATTTTTTCACTAGCATTCATTAACTTAAAAGGCATCCTCATATAAACATAAGTGCCCCAAGGCATTGTAAATGCAATTTGGGTCTCTTAGATTATTTGACCACAACGTGGTTATACCTTGAGAAACCATCTAATGTGGACATTTTTGATCCTATAACACTCTACAATAGGTTATCCATATTAGGTAAGTGTTAATTATCCTATATAGAAGCTTTATTAAAATTTATAAAATCCACACACAAGCAAATGTCACCATTCTTCTTTCTTATAGGGACTAAGTTTACCACCTATGATGAATACCTGATGGGTTGAATAATCCCACCATCCCTTCATTTCTTTAATTCTTCTCACATATTGGTGGCTAAGATGGGGTTAATAGGTTTCTAATTCTACCTAAATTTTTTGATGTTAGACTGTAATGGGATGATGTGTTGAAATACATCCTTTATAAATGTTTTCAGCTCAGACTAAGACCAAGCTAAGCAATCCTAATACTTCTTTAGCAATTGCATGTAGGCTTGATTCTCTTCCGCACTTAATTTAATACCAAGATAGACCTTTTTAGGATTTTATTTAGAGATGAAATTACATTCACTCACATATTTTGAGATAAAGAGATCCATACTTTTAATTATGTTTTTTCCATCAAAAGATGACTCTAAAATCACCAATCCTCTTAGGATGGTATTTGTCTTCAGTTGAATGATATCTTTCCAAAACAAGGTTTCTTTTCCATCATAGATTTGGACCATGGATTCCAAGCATATGATTTAACCTCAGAATTCTACTTCACAATTTAGAAACCTTTTGATCTGATCATCATCATCAAAAACTTGCCAATGATGAATGTTGTCTAAGATTAAATGTCTGACAAGTACCTCCACTTGATATTATCAGTGAGGGTCCATATTATCATTTTTAAACTAAGCACCCAACCCAAGAAGTTGGTCATATTTCTCATTAAAACTTCTATCATAACAATAAATACTGTAAGGGTCAAATAATTCTAACAAATCATATACAATATTTATAATTTTTCTAGGCTTTTATTTTTGGTGGCAAAAGCATTTTGGACCTGATTAACCACTACCTAAGAATCAACCTTTACAATTAGACCTGTAATTTCATATTCTCAAGTAATTCTCAAACCAAGCAAGAGTGTCTCATATTTAGCACGTTTTTTAGTGTAGTCAAAGGAAAACTTGAAAGAAAACATAAAATAGTTATTATTATGGGCATAAACAATAACCACATCTCAATTTATAATATTGGAGCAAGCTCCATCAAAAGACATTCTCCAAACATCATCACTTTTTTTTTAGATCTAACATCAAGTATTATAGACTATTCAACATAATCTAAATTCTTAACAAAATTACATAACTCCACATCAATGTACAAAACCTCATTTAAAGCATATCCTGGATCTTCAAGTACATATAACATTCTATGATCTCTATGAAATTTTACCATATTACCTCTAGAGGAATGGTGGTCTAATAAATGTCCATCTGAACACTATCACCCATGATGATAACCCATTTTATTAACAACATCCCCCACTTTGGAGGATAATCCACAACAACCACATTCATGTTCAAAAATTTATATAGACAAACCACTAATTGCACTACCAATCCTTTAACTTGTCCAATAACTGGCACCTTTATTAGGTCCATGGAATATCACTTTCCAAAAGTAGATGTTATGTTTACTCCCATCTCATTAAGGACACCTAGGGATATCACATTTCAAGAGTCTCCAAAATCAAACATACAGTTGTAGAAAATTAAACCATTAATCAACAAGGTATTATAGAAAGGGTCAACATCCAAATAGATTTCATTAATACAGTCTACAAATAAACCTCCAAGAATAGTTCAATAACCTCATGTGACTATTCATTATTATCTAGGAGTGTTGGGGGTGAAATAATCTCATTAGCAGCTTTATTCTTATTAATATCCAAATACTCAAATGTCCTCCTTCTATGTTATAATATTCTTATCATCTCAATAAGTGGGACAATGAATTTTAATTGACTCAATACTTGGGACATATCACAGACATTGTAATTAGGAAGAGGATTATTAGGAGGAAGGGTGACAACACTTTCAATAGGAATATAATCATTTAAACTTAGAGGGGAAATAATATGAGATGAACTATCATTCTTAACAAAATTTTTCAATGGTGGGTTTTGTCTTACATCATTCATACCCTTAGGAATATTGGATAACAAATGTTCTCTATTATTGGTTGGAGTACCTTTCTATTTGATAGTTTGGGAAGCAGGTGCTAGTTTGGAAAAACTAGGGAACTCTTTGGTTTTCTTAACTTATTTACTTTTATCCCCTACCCTTTGATCTATATGGGTAGTCTCTTGAGGAGAATAACCTTATTGATTGATTCTTAGATTATATTTTTTTATCTTTAGCAACTAAAACATTAATTAATAGCTTCCTATCCTTAGCTGAAGTAATTCACCCATCATATTTTTTAATCATCATATATATTAGAAACTAAAAGTCATGATTGGGAAACTCATATTGTGTAATGTTAATATCAATTTTTTTTTGAGAGTTGGGAAATATACCTCTTTTACTTCACTCCAAAATTGATTAATAATTGTAGTACTCAATAATTTTGAGGAGGCAGACACTATACTTAAAAGGATTTGATAATAAAACATCATTATATCATCATTTTTAGAAGTAGACTCAGGTTTGTATGCTTATTAATCCATTATTTTAGTATTAGAATAAGGAGGAGGGGGGAGAAATCATTTATCACACTAATTAATATCAAGATCATAGTCTAAAGCATTGACTTTGGCATTCAATATATTAGGAATTTCCTTCCTAACTCATCTATTCTAATTTTTATCATGTCTATCATCTCAAGCAAGTATCTTCCCTTTATCATTATCTCTATTGTGGAAAGAGGGTCTCCTTTGTGCTTGATTATAGTTTTTATCTCTCTCCAAACTTGAAGATCCATGAGAAAGCCCCATCTCAATTCTAGCTAACTTATATGACATCTCCTTGATAGTAATTGCTATTATTTTTATAGTTTACTCAAGGTTGGTAATCTTATTAGACTAAAAAAAATTATTATTGATCAAATTTACATCATCCCTTTTGTTCAGAGGTTTCCCCATAGCCTTTATATTATTTTCAATTTAGATGGCTATGTTGAATACCAACTTTAGATTTGTATGAGCCTTATCTATGAAGTAGTATGCTATATTTTTGTCAAATGAATCAAAATATTTAATCAAGTAATCAATATCACTTGGCCTGATGTTATCTAGAAACCTCATCATAGTCTTATTAAACTTTGTATTGAAGTCCTACACACACTTATTTGGGGTTTTCTTTTTGTTTCCAAATTATCCTAAGAGAAAATTAGGATCAATTCTATCACCATAATATATTTTAAAAACATTATTCACTTCTTCCCATGAATATATGCATCTAAGGGGAAGAGAATTAAACTATTCATGTGCATCTTCTTCTAGTATGTGCATAAAAATTTTAATATATACATTAGTATGCTCAACCTCATAATCTTAAATTATAATGTGAAAATCCCTCAAGTGTTTCTCTCTCGTCACTACATTATTCCCCTAAAACTTAGGGCATTGATTCCTTACCTCATTTATAACTTCATTGGGGTAACCCTCCATTTCATCAAAGTTAATAGGTCTAAATCTAAGAATCCTAAATATAGGACATTTATTTTCATCCTGATCTCTATGACTCATGACTGGTTCTATAGTGGGCTTAAGATCACATGAGAAATATTTGTGAGGGGGTGAGTGAGGTGGAATTAGGGTATCAAACCTAGGAGGAGATTCAACTTATTGGGAAGGTGTTAGGTAATAAATAGGACTATAAGACATTAGGTTATCAGGAAAACTATGTGAATCTTTAACTAAAGGAATTTCAACAAAGAGATGTTTAAGTATACTAGTATTATGATGGTCCAAACACTCCTTTACTACATAACTTTATCCTTCCATTTGCCTCCAAATCTATCTCCTTCTTCTATGATGATCACTTAAATCAGAGACAAGTTGCTTTGATGAGTCACCTTTGAAGGAGGATCTTAATCCTTCCAATTTTACAAACAATAGAACACTCAAAATTGGATTAATTAAAATTGGCATTGATCTATTAAAACTAGATAAAATTTTTGAGTCACCAATAGAAGAAATATTTTAGGATAGAATGATCACAAATATATAGTGATACATTCTGAACTTACACTATATTGTAACTAGTGATGAGAATTACCTATTAACATAGGTTCCAAGGATTTTATCCCCATAAATGGCACTAATTTTGTGTTGGTTCCTAGTTTCATACCTCTATAATTTAGCTTTACACACTTTAAAAGATGGTAAACATAGATGATAAACCTGAATTATGTCATCATAGTTAGCGAAGGGTTTAGCATATACATGGATTGAACATAGATAATGATTGGAATACATTGATAAAGAGTCTAGTTAGTTCCCTGATACTTATATCTTTATCTAAATCAAGGTGAGAGGACCTATGGGGTAGCTTGATCATGATAATGGATATTATAGTTCAATATACAAGGGATTATTAGCACATACATAGGTCTGATCAAAGCATAACTAACCTTGAACAATTTACTCAAGAAGAGTTGTCATATAGATTGAGAAAATGCTTTTAAAATTGTACACAAACTACTAAAGATAGATAGGAGGGTGATTGTAATCTTAATTTATATATAAAATATTTACAAGTAATATTCAAATGGAAAATTACAATGATAATCTTCAAAGACCAATTACAGACACATTTCAGATATACAACATTTATTCATTTATGAGCAAATAACACTCAAAATATAAAACATGTATTACTTACAGGGGTAGGACATGTAGGATGAGTTAGGTATATGTGAAAATGTTTTTTTGTCTTTCATCATAGGGAATTACTTAGGCTTCCATGTTTTCATTCATTCTAGGATGTAAAAGATCAGTAAACAAGGAAAAGAAAACTATCAAGAATGGTTTGCATTCATTTATTCCAATCAAGTGCAATCACTCAAATGAACCTTAAAATATCCAAAGCATACACTGTAAGTAAATCCGCAAGCACCTTCTCATGTCAACTCTATAAATCTAGGGTGTCCTAAAAAGATTATCAATAAAACATTTCTAAATCACAATGCAAAAGTTAATTTATAACTTAAGTTCATGCCCACCATGACTACCACTAAGAGATATTAAAACTAGATAACTAATCAACAATGCATGAATAATTGACTATTACACTTCATTGATAAGAAAGACAAAAAATAATAGGTATTTTTACATTAACTTTAAAGTGAATTTACATACATCAATGCTTAAAATGCATAATAATGGTGAAATGCATAGTGTATTTTCTCTAAAACATGGGATACATATATAAAATCCTCTTAGAGTTTACTAATGAATGTACAAGTGTAATCACTTTAGAAATAGAGATAAAAACACATCAAAATTTTGAAAATAAAAAATTCAGAATTTGTAAATAGGAAAATCCCTCTTTACTTATAAAATTTTCTAACACAAAATATTCATATAAGTTGCTCCATCTAGAAGATGCCTTTGAACACACTTGGAGACTCTCATGCTTTTCAAGATGATCATTCTAGTAACCTAATTGTCTATGTCATGATGCATATTTATATTCCTCGCTAGAGATCTCATGCAGTTGAGATTGAGGGAGAATATTCTTCTTGGTTGTAAACTAATTTTGTCTTCATGTGCAACTATTTTTCCCTATCTTTAACTAATCATTTACCCACTTAGGTTGAGGATGACATTATGGCTAATCATTTTTACACTCATGCCTCCATGATGGCTTTCCTCTACTTTATACATATAAGAATGACTTTAGCTTTATCATGATAGCATTATATACACTTATATTTTTACAAAACTTCTCTATATGTAGTGGAGGCAATGTGGGATCCATGGTCATTTGAATCATATGGAGAATAAAAGAAGTTCCCCTCAAAATATGCTTCTAATGGTCCATTTTTTCATCACAACCCTTTCAATTATTATATTAATCCATTAAGCTCTTTGAAATTGGCCAAATATTGGTATATAATACTTAGCTCTTTATTTTTACCTTTTTTCTTTGGGGGTCAACACTAAACTCAACAATGACACATGCACTTTTTTCCCTCCCATAGGATTTTGAACACTATTTTCACTTTTTAACTTTGAATATTTGTGGAGTTCTTACATACACATTTTCACTACTTTTGTCTTGGAGGTATTTCAGAACCCATTTACAACTTTACACTTTTCTATCATTAACTAGTTTTAAGAATCCATTTATAATGTTGTAATGTTGTAGGCCTGGTAAACCCACTTGCATATTTACATTTTGCACTTTATGTAAAAGTACACACCTAAAGGATTTATATGCATCTCCATAGCTATAACTTATAAGTTGATGCTTATTGAAATTTTTGCTTTGAGTTGACCACTATATACTTTAGGCTTCTAATTTTAATTTTTAAATTGTAAGTTAAAATTATAATGTAATATTACAATCTCCTCTAGGTTCTCCACCTTGATTTTCATTCACAAAATTCTACTTTGCTTCTATGGCATTCATTTCTCCTTTGAAAATTCCCATAACTTCCACATGCATGAGAGCATTTGTTCTTTTGGTAAGGGGATCAACTTCCTGGGGATTGTTGTAAGGCATTATAGAACATAGGGGATCATACAAAGGTGAATGTGATCACCTTACACTATCTTGATTCAAACTAGATGATACTTCATTATTGGTACTACTTAGATTTTGTATGCACAAGTCTACGATGGAGTAAATATTATTTAATGAAAACTTTATGGCTTTAGAGGAAAAGGATTGCATTAGTGAATCACATCCTCTATCCATATCTAAAGACTATCAAGAAGCTGCTCTCCTTGATAAAATATTTTTTACATGCATAGTGACTATAACATTTTTATTTGTCTCCCTTTCCAATCCTTCTGTATGAGAATTTACATCTTTAATTTGTCTATGCCACTCTATAGAATCAAAATTTCAAGAGATTCCATGGCTCATAATTTATTCAACTTGATTTCATATGAGATAAAACCAGGATCGAAAGGTTCTCATATCTAATTTCACATCAATGGTATCCCTTATTTTATCTTTATTTAATAATAACTCTACTAGAAATAATAATACCAACATTTTCATAAAATTTACCCTCCATCTCTAGTTTTCAATGCTAATACACAAAAAACAACAATGCTAATATATTTTAGTGGCCAATCAAATGTAATGTGGATATAGACAAATATAATAGTTTTCTTATTATTTTCTTTCAAGTCACTAATATATAAAATAATGACATGCATATCTCTTTCCTTCAGTGGGATATTGGAACTCATATGCTTGGTAGATTTGTGGAAGTCCACTAGAGATAAAAATTGCAAGTTGAAATAACATTGTAATGTGGTATTTCTCTTGATAACTTCCACAGACTCATTACTTATTCACCCATTTTTAAAAGTTTCATTATGTTTTGAAATACCATATAGGTGGAGGAATGGTGTCTAGCTATGGTGTCAAGCAACTCAAGTGATAAAACTTGGAAAGGCATAAAGTGTAACTACATTCTATAACATTATCAACATCCTTTTCTCAAATAGAATAGACTATACATGTTTTTCCATTATTTGGTTCTTATCCACTAGCATGTTAGGTAATCTCTTCTTTATTAGCATGCAAAGTAAACTATTCTATATTTAGTTCTACCTCTTACACTTGAAGGTTTTGTTCATTCCATTTAATCCCACTTTTGGATTCATCTTTTTTTTTGGGTTAAACATTTTTCATATTGCTTAGGTGCTCACAGACCACATAATGATAGATAATAGTATCTCTATTATTCTAAATGAATGTTTTAAATTATACACACGTGATGTAGACAATTGATAGTGAGTAAATGCAATGAAAGATGGCTTACATAACCCTCTCAGTGCTAGAACTAGAATATTTCCTAAGTAAATTCATTTTTGGCTCTAATCCACCATGGAAGTTGTAACTAAAGTATGCACAAAAACATGAAAATAATAATTATTAGTGAAACCAAACTCTATGTGTTTTGCACAACTCAATTACAAGAGTAGATATTTAAGATTTAGATGAATAATTCTTGTAGAATTTATCTCAGGAAAGGGATTAAATTACTTAAGATTATTTGGTCCCTAACAGTAGGAATCTTCTTTAACAGGATAACTTCATGTAATGCTAGTAAAGGACTTTGTCTAAATATGTCTTGAATCTCTTTGTTTGCCATGGGGATTGTTGATTTGGCTAATATAGTCTTGTATCCTAAGACATATTCTGCAATAGGCTCATTTGACTTTTATTTCAACTATGCCACTTAGGTGTGTGATATATTATCACTAATATTAATGGAAAAATGTGTTAAAAACATGTCAACCAAAGGATTTAATGTTGTGATAGATTGATTTGGAAAATCATAATGCTATTATAGGGCATAATACTTTAAATTACATGGAAACAACTTTGTGAGAAGCCAATCATTAGATAAATAGTCTAAACATGTTATATGAAAAACTCTCAGATGTTGCTCAAGGTCATATTTTACATCATATAATATAATATTAGGTGCCACAAAACCATATGGTAAGGAAATTATTTTTATGTCATGTGTCAAAGGTGTATGTAAGATAATATTAGAATCCAAGGCATGTTATGGGCTAGTGGTTCCCTTCTCATGGTGTAACACCTTAGCCTATAAAATATGAATATTATTGATGTAGGGGAATCCTTAATTAGCCCAATTTTAGTGCATAAGAATGGTTAAGTGTCCTAAAGGTTGTGTCAAGTTGGTAAGAAGTCATGATGGTAAGCTAAATTTGAATTTGGAGTCTAAAACAAGTTTCCCACCTTTTATCTAATTTGAATTTTCAAATTCATAATGAGGGTTTAAGAGTGTGTTTAGGTGGTATAAGTGGGTGGTAATGTTATTTCATGATGAAAATGTTGTAATAGACCTATAAGGTCTCTTTAAAGCTACTTTAAGATGGTTTTTAATACATATGTCAAGTTAAGGTATGAGGTGGCAGTCCACCACCCTACATGTGTAATAAAATGGTGAAAAGTTTTTTGAATCAAGAAACAGTTTAAATCATAGGTAGATAGAATATGTAGTTGGTGTTGTTCAAAGTAGGAGGGATGAGGAGAAAACATGGCAAACAATATTTAAGGAATGAAAGTCTGCCAAGATAAGATATAGGACTGTGTAAGTTATTTTGTAATAAACAAAAGCTTCATATGAATTTCATGGTGTTGGATAAGTTGAGTCTAGTGATTATTTTAAATATTTATATATTAATAATTTGCTTTCAAATTTGAGGATAAGATAATTCATGACTAAACTTGCTCACCCTACATTGTTATATACATTACATGTCTGCAAACTATGAGAAGGCATAAGTTAATTTGAAGGATTTGATGAGGATCTTATGAAGGACCTTATGTTTGATAAGTGAAGGATTAATTCCTTAATTTTTCAAATAATTTATACATTGAGTTAAAGTTCCATGTTTTCTGTGGGGGAGAAGTTGCATTAACCTTGTGTTGTTTTTGAGTTGCCAAAAGATTGTGTATTTCATTATAATACAAGAAGTGGTATCTATAATATATTACAAATGTATATAATTATTTTTATATTTCATTTCTATCACATTTTTTAATAAATTCCAAAAGGATTCATTGATGTTAATGAATTTGGATGGACAAATAGTGTTTTCCTATAGGATGTAATCTTGGACAGACTGAATGATTGGTATCAAGAATGATAGCACTAGTAAACATCTCAGACCATTTTGATAAGTAATTAGTGACTTTTTAAAGTTTTTAATGTGATTTTTAGCCTTTTTAGCATGGTCTTTTATTGTCTACAATTGTACATACCTGTAGTTGATGGTGTTTACATGATAGACCAAAGAAAAGCTTGATAGAAATGTCAAATAGAGGAATCAATGAGCCTTGATATTGATTTTGACAAGTGTGGAGAAAAATTATAGACCTTATTAATCTTACTAGAACATTTGAAACCTTTTACAATATTGATCTATTTGAATGCTCTCAGGCTCTTACAGGGCCTGTAATCCCTAGAACTAGGGTTTTGAATATTTATAGAGAATCCACCAATGAAAAGGAGAATTTTTTTATATTTGTTACTTTAAAATGCAAGTTAATATATTTTTTAAGTTTTAGTTTGTTTCTATACATGAGGGTACACTTTTAGAGGACTATAGCTGAATAGGGTTCTAAAAAGCCCAATAGAGCTAAACAAGAAGCAAAAAAAGGTCTAGTAAAGAGATATAATAAAGGATGTTTTCCTTGAAACTTTGTAGAATGGAGTTAGGCCATATAGGGCTTATATATATGTTTTTATTTTCTCAAAGTGAATAGTTATAGGCTGGTACAAGTCATAAATGCAAGGAAAAAGAGTTATAATACCATGTCTTAAGGTGAGCAGAAATTGTAAAAGGTGAGTATAAGTGTTTTGAAAAGTATATATATGTTTCATGAGGAATATTAAAAGTAATAATGAACATGATAAGGAATAAATAACCATATATTAATTAAAAGAATTTAAATAACTAGTAAATGGATGTTGTCAAGGAAGAAAACTATGTAGAGTAGAGATTATGGTAGAATGACTAGATTCTTGTATCTAATAGAAAGTAGGTTGAACACTTGTTAAGCCAAAAGCTTGAGTTTGTAAGAAATACCCAAGATCATAGAAGGAGATAAGAAACAATATTTCAAGTTGCCCATAAGGACTATGGGGAATGAGTAAATAAATAAAAGAGAATATTGAATCAAAGACAAAGGCAAAGTTTTAGAAAATTAGCATAGCTCTGCATCAATTTTGCATAAAGGATTTTACATCTAGAGTGGAAGAACTATGCACCAGAGGTGTAGATGTCACTAAAGGTTGTTGAATTATAATTTTAGGCTGTGATAGCTGAGTTGGCCCCATTGTAGATGTAACAACATTATTAATTGGGGTAGTAGCATTATTTGTTTTGTTTCTAATTTCTAACATGTATTTTAATATTTGTTCATGATCAAGGGGTTGTTCTTGAATTCTATCTATTTATCCTTGTAATATCTCATCTTTATTGATAATGATATAATCATTATTATGTAGAGGGAAAGTGTCTTGATTCTCAATGTGCATATCATCTTACTCTTAATTTTATTGTTCATCCTCAGATGCATATCATTGAAATCCACATAATTGGCATGTGAAGGATACATACATATAGCAATGTTAGTTCCCTTATATATGTTATAGGATTATAAAGTAGGAATATAAATATGATCTATAGGATTTCCACCTATTCTAGCACGTGTTATTAATGAAAGAGATATATCTTTTCTAGATGGCATATAGTAAACAAATTAGAATAGATATGTTAAAGTGGAATATATTAAATCTAGAAAAATGAAAATAAGTAATGAAAATAGTAAAAATAAGGATAAAAACCCTAAGAACATTTAGGGTTAGGGTTTTTTGAATTAGGGTTTCCTTGAAAATATTTAAATTATATTTAAATAAGTTAAACCCTAAGTTGAGATCGATTTAACTGAATAGATCATGCCAAAAAATCATAAAAATAGAAGTTTGGAAGCCTAATTTAGTTCAAAAATATTTGGAGAAGGCAAACTAGGGTTTTAAGTAATATTGAAACTAAGTCAGGTTCACCAAATGTTTTAACCTTTTAGGGTTTTAATAGTGTAAATCTTATGTTTGATTAAAGGGATAAGTAATCTAAATAAATGAAATAATATGTAATAAATAACCACTAATTTGTTAAAGAATTTGACATCATTTGAATTTATAAAAATAGTAATAAATATGTTCATATAAAAAATTATATATAAAACACATGATATGGAAGATCTAAGCGCTAAAAAGTGGGATACAAATATGTCTGAGTGTCTTAAATACGATCCCTATGTAATATACTCTCATGGATAATATCACCACACTTGTAAAATTACACCATATGGATCTAGTGTCTTATGTGCAAGACTATTCTTAAATTATAGGTGCATCTATGCCCATGTTTCTGGGTTCTATTCCTATATACATGAAGTCTAAGACTTTATGTTGTACCTATAATAGCTAATATATGATACAAACCCTAATCATCATTGTAATTATGACATGAGATAAAAATGTGTGTTTATTATTAGTATAGGATAGACATCCTCAAAACACCGCTATGAAGATATTTTACTACCTATAAATAATTCATGGAGTGATCAATCCATATGTAGTTCTCCCCATTCAAGTTCTAGTGGAAGTGTAAGTGTTGATAGAATGATAGAGATATGTAATTCCTTGAGTGTCCTTGAGATTGTAAATCTTTAAAATATGGGTTTTAGATAGCTATATATGGTATAATGTATAAGTAGGGTAGAATAGGGATTAATAACCTTGATTTTGGTTAACTTGTTTCTTGTTTGAATATGTATTTTCCATCTATTTTCCATTTAGTGGATAGAGGTCTAAAAGTCATGTATTTTTAGTGTTCCATAGCTTATATGGATAATAAAATGTGTTTAGAAAAAATGCAGGACTGTTTAAATTTTGTAAATATATACATTCAAGAGATTTAGATAAATGGACACTAGCACCATGTTATGGACACTAGAGCCATGTGTCTCTAGTGTCTTTAATGTGGCACTAATGTCCAACTGATAAGTTGCTAGGCATGAAGGGATAAGATTTAGGAATTAAGTTTTGAGACTATGTTTTAGATAACTAGGGATTATTGTGGTCCACATAAAGGATATAAAAGTATGATATAAGGATCTATGATATGTCTAGGGCTAAACTAGGAATAGGTTATCTCAAGTAGCACTCTTTACATCCGAATACCACTTTTAGGTGATTACACCAATCTAGACATAACTTGAACAAGGTATGCTAAAAATAGAGTTCAATAACATGGTATTAGGGCCAAACATACTTTAATATGATTGAGAATGCGGAAAAGATAATAGATATCTTACATTTCAAACACTTTTTTTACATTTAACTCAAAATAAGAAAGTAAAATCGAAAAGAATGATTATAATGTATGTAAGAATAAATACCATAATGTCTTATTTCAAACTTAAATTTTGATTCTTGAAATTCTATTTTGATTTAAATTTTAATGTATTTATGTAACGTAAAATAATAGGCTTATAAAGTGATGGAATAATAAATCAAAGAATAAATATAAAAACACCAATAACCATTAATTTGTATAATAATTAATTTATCTAATTTATTTTGCATGTAAAAATGAATTAGATAAGGATGTAATTAGATGAAAACATACTAAAATGAACAAGTGGAAGTCTAAAAATTGGTTCATAGGATAATCTAACAATTACAAATAGGATCCAATAATAAAAATGATTTAGGAGAATATCATGGTCTTTCTGTACAATAACAGAGTCTTGGATAATAGTGTGGCATGCTATTGTCATATGTAGTGTTATTTTATTCATTTAAAATTTATATAAAATATTTTTTGTATTTATTATATCAATTCATATTCCACATATGATCTAGATTTCATGTTTGTGCAATCAACAATTTTTCAAATAGTTATGTTTTCCTCTAAAAACCCCAGGTTTTCATACTTTCAAGGGTTTCAATGAACACCATGATAAAAGGGGGTTAGTGGGTCTATTGTGTTGGAAATGTGATCTAAAAAAATGTGTGGGAAAGGTACGTACATACCAATATTCTGAGGATGGATCAATCCTGATGTATTTCTCCCGCTTATGTGATATGTGTGAATTTATGTAAATGCTAGAAGTCCTAAGTGTGAATGCATGAGAAGATGGTTTGAAGGCTAGTTAATATATATATATATATATATATATATATATATATGTATATATATATATATATATATATATATATATATATACCTATGATAAGGATAGATTATTGAATGTATGATCTTAATAAATAAAATATTATAATAATTAGGAGCTTTTCCTTAATAAGAAGTGGTACTTTTATGATAATGTCCACTTAGAATGTAAGTGACAGTTGTGTTTATATAGTGTTCCCATTATAATGACTTGAGAAGTTGACTTAATAATAGGTATAATCTAATGTTAATCCTCTTAGGGAGATTCATAATTATTTTTTGGAGGGTGTAGGGACCTAAATCACTAATGTATTATGCCTTTATGTGTCTCATGTGGTGTTCTATAGGCTTGGGTGTTATTTGTGATTACCATGCGACTAAACATGGATCAAAAGGGCCCCTAAGATGGGTCAAGTGCTATACTAAGGTTAAAATGACCTAAAATGGGAATACACATCATAAATAGTTAATTTTAGTGACTACATTCCTCCCTGTTTATTATCAAAATGTAACAAATTGAAATGACTAAGATGAATAAAAAATAAAAGTACCCAGATTGACTCATGAGGTAAAGCCCACTAATGTGGAACTAGGCCTATGAACTATGATACATTATGTGGAATATAAATGAAACATCTATGAATCAGTCCTTACTTAAGTAACATAAAAACCAAATACAAAATTGAATAAAGAGATGAGAGAAAGAGGAAAAGAATGATTACACGTCATTGGGTACATGAACCAATGTTAAAACCTAATGACATCCTATGTGCGTGTATATGGTGATCAAATGGTGAATAAATTAGACTAAGATAATAGATTAATCAATCCTCATGAGTGGGATACTTGGGTAGTCAAGTAGTCTATGACTCCATCATTGCCTACTAATGTGTATTAGACGCATCTAAAATGAAAATTTCATAATGTAACTGAAGTTGTATGATGTAACTAAAAATTTATAGGATGGCTCTAGGACCACTCAAAAATGTAAAATGGATAACTGGTCACTTAGGAAATTAGGAATATAGCTTAGGGGCCACTAAAAAATTCTAACCACTAAAAATAGATTAAGGCATCATTCCGATGATCCTAGTGAAAATTGTGTTAAGATTAAGAACATGGAGAATGACATGGTACTTACATTCCATCTAAATGTACTAGTGTCAAAATGAACATATGGGAATAATGTGTTTCATATATGCCCTGAACTCTGATATCTATGCATGTGGATTTTGGACCGAGTCATAATAATCTAAGTCTGAGTATCTAAAACTAAAATAAGAGTGATCATATTGTATATAATGCTCCCAATCTGAGCAAACCTATGTAATTATATGTGTAATTGATCATAAATTGAGCATATATAATAATCTGACTAATAATATGTAAATATAAACTATAAAAATTGTATCTTTATGATAATTTTGTAATTTTCTACTTCTGTGGGTACTGCATAGTACCAATATCTCCTAGTCAATAGTGCATTGCATTAGTGTCCTCTATGCTATGATATTGACCAAATGTGTTATTTTTGTGAAAAATTGAGACTAGTATATATGTGACTACTTTCACTATGTTTTCATGTATTTGAGCTATGTATTCTTTGTCTACATGTTTAAAAATGTGTTTCAAGTGCTTTAAGATGGTTTGATCTTTGTGAAAAACTCATATGAATATTATTGGATGTCATTTTACTACATATAAAAAAATTTCCTAGATGGATCACACTACTCTCCTAGACCATTCAGTGACCTTTACTCCCATGAATAATCTCTTTCTAGTCCTAACTTGATGTTATAGTATAGTATTTTGGAAGGTCATGGTATGGTGTGATGATTTGTGTAGAGTCCTTGTGTAGTGGATGATCCAAGGGTGGAAAGAGAAAACAAACCTCATGACCATACCCCATGTTCCTTACACTCTTTTGATACACTTTAAGCAAGTTTTAAGGTGAATTTGGAAATTATAAGGAAAAGGCCTAGAAATAGGTCTTAAACTACAAGTGAAGGATCTAGCTAGATTTTAGGGTGTTTGAATATTTATGGGAAGGAAGGAGGTTTGAACAAAGTTTCATATATTCTAATGGGTCAAAAATGATGTCTAGAGAAGATAATTTACCCAAAAGACCCCCAAAAGTACATTAGATGACTTGAGGACTTTCAAAATAAGAAATCCTACATAAAAAAGGAACTTTTTGGAGAGGTCAAATTGGTTTTTAATTTATTACACCTCCTTATGATGTTTTTTCTCTATTTATACATATTAAATGCCATTTCAAGTCATTTGGAGTGGAGGAGAGGAGTTTGGGAGCTAAAAGATGCATTTTTTTAGCCTTTTAAAGATTTGACTATATAGGTTTTTGAAGGTTTTGATTAATTAAGTGTCCTATATATAATATTAAATCATAAATTGTGTCCTTAATATCCTCTCTTATGCCTTATAAATTAGATTATATCATAAGAACCAACATAGGTAAGGGAAACCTTTAGCTAAAAACTAGGCATCGAACAAGTTTTCTATTATTAATGGAGGTATCAAAACTTCATAAAGTTTATAAAAGGAATAAAATGTCATTTACATCATAAAAAATCTTTAAAAAGTGTTGTATTTCATAGTTAAGAT
This sequence comes from Torreya grandis, assembly GCA_037957365.1. Taxonomy (NCBI): domain Eukaryota; kingdom Viridiplantae; phylum Streptophyta; class Pinopsida; order Cupressales; family Taxaceae; genus Torreya; species Torreya grandis. Next base: position 1,157,170 of record JARHVA010004050.1, on the reverse strand, counting down.
ACTAGTTCTTCATGCTAAGGAAAAACTGTTTTGGGTTGTCTTTTATAGCTCTAAGAGAGCCTCAATTTTTAACATGGTAAAATCATGAGAGAGTGAGTTGGTAAAGAATGTTTTGTTAAATTTTGGGGACCCTAGTGTCCTTTATCATTTTTTTATTGGTTTTTTAGTTAATCTCCCCATATTTATGAAAAATCACTAACAATGCAAGGGTGTCTAGATGGCCTATTCATCCAGATAGGGTCCAGGTTTTCTTTTATTTATTTTATTTAGTATATCATGAAGAATAATTATTTTTAGTATGTTTTATAAAATTATTGTATCTCCATTTCATTTTTTTCCTTTTCTAATTCATATCTATGGGGAAGTTTCTCTTGAAATGATAAGGTCTTAGTATACAAGTTGATTTGATAAATTCTACTACAAATCTTGTTTTTTGTTCATGATGGTCATTATCAAAAGTTTTCAACCCTAAATAAATCATAAATAATCCCAAAAATTCATATAATTCATAAGTTTTATTATAATAACCACCCTTTAGCTATTGAGAGTCAACATGTAATGAAAAACATGATCCAAAATGGCATTTTGAACAAGTTATTCAAGTGTGAAAAGAAACTTAATGTTTGAAAATCCATATAAAATGGATTGGGAGATACAAATACATAATGAGAATGTATTAAAATCACTAAGAGATTAAATTCATTCATATAATCCTATGATCTCATCAAAAATCTTGGGAGATCATTATGAACTTCACTTTCAACACAAGACAGGTACAGTTCATGATTTTTCCATATATAAAAGGACAGGTGTGAAGAGAGAAAATAAGGTTTTATGATTTTTCTCATGATTATATAGGTTAATTGGAGTTCAAGTCAATTAGTAAAATTTTCTTGAGATTTGAGGATGGTAGGAGATAATAAGTTGTTCTCAACTATTGTCAATGAGCCAAATGAGCACTTAAAATAGTTCAATCTTCATAAAAAGATGCAAATGATCTTGATTGAACATGAAAATCCACCTCATGTAGGTTAAATGATCCTAATGGAAGGATTATTAAATAGGTAAAGAAGGAATAATACCATCCTAGTACAAACTCTATCTTGGGATAGAGGTTGAGAGATATAAAACAACTTGGTTTCCTCTTGTTAGCATTAGTTAAGGTTGTTTTGTGAAGATTAAGGTAATTGAATTTTCTTGGTTTCTTCTCCACTAAATAACTTCAGCAACCCAATTCAATAATTTAGAATAAAATTAGAGTAAATAAGGGGTATTAAAAAAATTTATACATTTTCACTTCAAAAATCAACCTCTTAACTCCTCCTCAGTCCGTATAATGGTGAAAATCATCACCTATAGTTGAGTGTACAAGATGCTCTTAAAGATAGATATGACAAAGTGATTTTTTGATAATTAAGTTATTAGTTTTAGGTAATAGACAATAGTATAAGGATTTTAAACTAAATTTTTGAAGATTTATGGTTGATAAATTTCTAGCTCTCTCCAATTCTCCATTTAGACCACTATCATATTCACTCTCAATATGCACCTACATCCATTTTTTTGGCTTAGATAGTGGCATGAACTGAAAAGATGTTTGAATTATTATGAAGAGGTTGAGATGAATGATTGAATGAATATATATTATTTTAAATTAATATGTACCTATGATATACTTTAAAAAATTATGAATCATTTTCAAACAAGGGATAAATTTCACACATAATCACTTACCTTAATAATGTCCACGTACATCCATAGTTTGGCTCATACATTGGTATGTAGGTATGTTTGGCCATACTTTTGAAGAGGGTCTATAGGTTTATTTTGAAATAATAAATTTTCCAAGGAAATATAAATGAGGCTTTTCATTTTTTGTTGACTATTTAACATAATCAAGGACCTCAATGCACACCTATAGCCAACTCTCTCATGTTTGTCATCATGAGGTTATGTTAGGTGGGAAGGAGATGACTGTTATATATTGTAAGTCTATGGATAAAAAGGTTTATTAAATAAGGTAAGAGGTTTTTAATTATTAATAAATACATTATAAAATCTTAAGGATACTAATTTGAGGCCTAACAACAAGATTAAATTCCTAAACACTGTCAAAATGATGACCTACAACCATTTTTTTTGCTTGGATAGTGGGAGGAGGTTGAGGTGGGTTCAAGGTTGTATGGTAAATATAATATAGTAATTTATGGTTTTTAACCAAGGTTAAATCAATGAAAATATATAAAATTAATAAATTAATTGGTTTTAATCTATAGGAGACCTATGCTTAAGGATTGGAGATGGACAATGAAGACAAAGTAGTGGAAGAGAAGCCCACTTGAAGAATAAGAAAGAGTTTGGATTGAATCAAGTATATAAATGTTTTGTAAATATGTATTTGGGAATGATAGACCTTTTAAAGGTATTATTTTTGTGTGTAATGATATATAACCAAAGAAGTGGAGTTTAAAGCATACACATTCATGCACAGTCTTGTAAAAAAGGTATAAAACTCTATATTTTGACTAGTTTAAGGACATTTGTGTTTGAATAACGTATATAAACTGATTGGATAGATGGGAGAGGTCAATAAAGACCTATATATGCTCTTGGTTTCCATTAAAACGTCCCAAAACTCAATAAATTTATTTTTGAAGGCTCTCAACTTCTATAGGCCTGTACATTTAGCCTAGCTAGGGTTTATAGCCAAATAACTCTATATCTCAAGTTTGAACACGTGAAAAAGCATAAAAAATTGTAATCACTTAAAATATCATGTTTAAATTTAATCATAGGGTTTTGGTTTGATTACATATGGTATAGTATTGATTTGAAGTCTAGTTAAGTGTAATAGGGCTTAAGAGGCCTAATTGGAGGCATGTTAACGAATGAAGTAGCTTCTCAACATGGATTCAAACCTTGAAACATTATGTAAGGTTTAATTTAGATATATCGTGGTTTAAAGTGGTCTCAAATCCTTAAGAGGGTTGACATTTTTTTCAAACAAGGACAAAATTTAATAAAAAAGGCTACAAGCCTAGTGGTGTTGTTATTGGCTAAAGATGTGAAAGTAAGTATTGATGGAAGATTGAGAGGCTTAAATCAGTTTTAAAAAGTTTAATATGATCATGAAATATCATCCAAGTTTTTATAATTTCTTCATGAAACCTATAATGAGATTTGGTATGTTGAACTAGAGATTTTTGAAGAGTTTAAAACTACATAATGGTTATTTGAAGAACCAAATAATTTTTAAATAGTCATAAAAGATCTCTATTCTTCTCAATCTTCACCTATAATAGTGATGGCACATGGGAATAATGAAAAAGTCCTTGAAAAGGTATAAAGTGAAAATAGGTTGAATAGGGCTATAAGGCCTACAAAAATGAAGGATTAGGGTGATGAAAGAAGGATTTAGTATACTAGTTAATACTATAAATCATGATTCATACCCAAGGACAAATATAAATCATGAAAACATAGTGATGAAACTCACACAATCCTCAAATACAGTCAACTCATGAAGCCTATCTTAGAGAAATTGGTCATTTTGAGGTACCTAATGGTGGAATCAAGCCTTAATTTTTTGTATAAATCATCATAATTACCATTTAAGTATTATCATTCAATTATTAAGTTGAAATTATTAGTGTAAGTTCTCACTATTTTAGCACAGTCATCTGTTGTAAAATATAATGAATGCCTATGGGATTTTTTTAAAGAGTTTTGAGGTTTTTGAGGTATCTACAAGTCTATTCAAAAAATAAAACATGGTAATAATAGTATTCATGAAAAATTAAATATTCCAATGATATTTTAAGGGTCATACCTATGGTGAAACTACTCATTGTTCTTACACAGACCTTTTGTAGTTGGTAGGCAACTATTGGAGACCAAATGAAGCTTTTATCAGGTTTAAGTGTTAATGAGAAGTTTAAGTCATGGAGAATTTTTAAAAGATTGAAATATTATATTGGTAACCTCATATTATATTTTTATTTTACAACATTCAAGTTTTTGAGTAAAAATTTCCTTGAGGGAAAGTTTAAGCAATGAAGGACCAAAGTAGGTAGCTTAAGCAAATTTTGAGGAAAATCCATCTACAAACCTTAATATGTAGGATCTAAGAATGAAAATTGGTGGGTATGTTTTTAATGAGTAATTATATCTATATAATATATTTTTTGGGTCTAAATAAGAGTGTAATTATCCATAGTTTAGTTACATCCACCCACAAGTCCATTAGTAGACACCATTGGAGCTAGGAAGCCTTTTTGAGGTCTATAGGTTTGGTGGAGAATTTGAAGTTCATGGGAGTGTTTTTGAACCTTAATAATATCATAATAAGTATTAAAACACCTATATAAAGGTTATAAAACTCCATATTAAATGCAAACCATGCCCTTGAGGGTTACAACAAGCAGGTGCGCTACCATTCCCGTAGATAGTCTTGAGAGACCATGAAGGCAAAGTGAAAATTAAGTATAAAAAAGAGAAAAAAATGTATGTAAATGAATTTTTAAATTTTTTTTGAATCCATAATACACTCCTATATGTTATTAAATCCCTAAAACTTAGTTTTATGCCTAGAAGCTAGTCTTAAGGCCTAAAAGGCCTATATCACGTTAAGGTACATTCAGACCTTAGCAATGCAAAATGACTTTATGAAGAGGTGTAATGAGATGGTGTAGGTCTCATTAATATTTTCTCAATAAAATAAGAGAATTATAAAATTTTAATTTGGTCATTAAGGAGAAACTCAAACTTTTCAAGTCTAAGGCATCCAATTCAAGCCCCTCTTTAGATGCTCAAATCCTTCACCATGCAAGGGGTTTGGAAAAATTATCTTAGTATGTTTTTATTATCCATATGTACTTGAAATTAATTATGAATTTAGGTTGGTTGAGGGGCTGAAATTTATGAACAAACATTAAGACTATGGGCAGGCATAAAATTAAAGCTAAACCCCACATGAAAACTTATTTACATACATGTATTTGCACATATTATGAATTGGAGAAAAATATTTTAAAGAAATTTTAAGGCTTATATAGGATAAATATTCATATAAATAATTTTTAGAATGGAAGTCTACATTTTATGAATGATCACTAAGAAGATAGACCTGTCTAGGCTGCCAAAAGTGCCTTTTTGACCAGTTTTATGTTTTTAAACTCATAGGAACATGTAATGAATTTAAAAAACTTGTAAAACACCTATAACATATATATTAATCTCTAAATCACATGTCTAATCTATCTTGCAGAAGCATTTGGCACATGTGGGTGCCTAAGAGGCCTAAAATGGCCCACAAATGCTAATTTTGCAGGTCTTCAAAGAGAGGTGTGGTATAAATGTATGAAAGAGGCTTAATGGGACCTGAATCACCATTATATGGCACTTATAACTATTCATAGGGGTTTATAGGTGTATTTTTAAGATGAAAAGTCAAAACTTATGTTTTTTTAATAATTTGTGAATGGTTTCATGTTTAATGGAGTTTTCCACTGTTGTTATAGGTCTTGAAGGTGGCACAAAAATTTGTTTTCTCAATAATAGTAATGATATGGATGTTTTTAAGTCTTATATAATAAAAAAATTTCCCTCATAGTGATAAATGGTCCTGGGAGTAGGTTATAGGGCAACTAGTTAAAGATGGCTCAAGCTTGGAAATGTCCATAAATGGAGTCTATGAGATTTTTAGGTTTTATGGAGTATTTTTAAGGTTAAAGCAAAAAATATTAGTTAAGAATAAAATCAAACAACAAAAGGTGAACACTAAAAGTTAACCTTCAAGGTTAGTTAAGCATAAAGTACTAGGATCACTAACCAAGTGCCAAGTAACTTCTAGAAGTGCAAGTGGAATGGGGTGTAGAAGTGAAAGTGTGAGAGTTTGGAGGTTGAAGGAAAAAATTGGAGAATTAAATGAGGTTTCTAATCTTTTAATACTTTTCTCATAGCTAGTGGAGTGTGACATCATCTTCCACAAAATTTGTTGTCTTCTAGTCCCCTTTTAGGCCAATGAGAAGGCCTAAAGACCCTTTTAACCTTTGGAGGTTAATTTTCTAAGGGATGATCAGTGATTAATTAATATAACTATTTTTGAGACTCTATGGAAGGTGATTGGGAGACATTTATTGAATTTTGGGAGATTTCTTCTCCTCTCTCTTCCCTTTTCTCCTATATCTCCATTTTCTTACCCATTTGTAAAAGATACTCTCATTTGACAAGGCAAAAACTTGTCAATTTTTTGTAAAATAGCCTTTGAATTAAAAAGACATCATATTTTACATATATATTGCTTGCATATAGTGCTATAGTCAGTTTATGTATGATTGCTTTGTGTAAGGGTGTCTTTCCTTGGTAATTTAACATCTTTATTGCCTTTTGTCAAGTATTCCATCATTGTTTTATGTCTGAACTTGTGATTTTTTGGTTAGTAGTGAAGGTATTGTGTGAGTTTTCTACTCCTCCATACTTCATCTCTTACCTAGTGGGCCTATTTTTAGAAATACTAATGTAAAATGATCATTAGAGATATTATTTGAGTAAGGGTTGTCATTAAATTAACTTAGTGTTAGTTTTACGTAATTTAGAGTGTCCTTAAGTTTGGTACATCACTTTTTTTATGTTTTTAGTCATGCACTACAACCCTTATATCCTTTTTTCAAGTACAATCAGTAGTTTAGTTGAACTATAAAGAGGAACCAACCTTACTTGGAGGTTTAACCCCATCATAGGATACCCACAACCTAGGGTTGATCCCATTTTTTAGACAAGAGTGAGATAGCCTAAAAACATCTCTTAAGAGGGTGAAATTTTGTGCTACAATAGTTTATTCCATGCCCATTGGGACCATATTCAAACAAGATTGATTGAGATTTATTTTAGTCTTGGTCCATTTACAACTCTCAGCATCTAGTAACTCTAATGAATGCTCAACATTTTGGTGGTGGAATAGTACCCATATTTCATGCCAAAGGTGACTAAAAGATAAAATTCTAGAGGCATTCCTTTTGAATTTTCATAATTACCTTTTACCTCAGCAAAAAAATTGAGGTTTGCTAACACTTATCCCTATAAAGGAAACATTCCTTCTAAACCAATTTCCAATTCTACCTATGCAAGAAGATATTTGTTGGACCCTTTCACTACCATGGTTGCCCCTAGTGATTTGAATTTTGTGGATTAAAATGGTTAAATTCCTTTGGACCTCAATTAGTGTGACCCTATTCTAGTGGCAATGCTTAAGAGTGTGCTTTACTTCACAAGAGACAATTCTACAACCCCTTCTAAACACATTAAAGGTATATCCAAATTTTGAAATATCCATGATATCAATGAATAAAATGTGGCTATTAAGTTGTTGGCCATCTCTTTTAAGGGCAATGCCTTGGATTGGTATAGAAACCTTTCTCCTAACTCCATCACAACATGGGACTAGTTAGGTGATGCTTTGTGTAAGAGGTTTTACGATAAGAGTGACCACTTGTCACTTGATGAACAATTGACTACAATTAAGAGTGTTCTTTAAGAGGTTATTTAGTATTTCAATAACAAGTTTCAAAAGAGATGTGATAGGATTCCAAAATCTATCAAGATTAATACTAATTGTGATTTATTTTATTATCTAAAATCTCTCAATAATGAAACTATAGTGATGATATAGTCTATGAGGGAAACACACCACTAGATGCTTATGAAGTGGTAATCAAAGTAGAGAATAGCCTAGTAAAAGATGACAAGCTCACACCTAGGCCACCTATACCCATTTTATTGAGATTCAACCACATCCTGTGGTCATTCTTCCCTTTGCTACCATTCCTCCTTTTCCAACACTTGTTTCCATACCTACATCAAAATAGGGAAAGGCTAAAACTAGTTAGTCTAATGACTCCCAAGAGCAAAAGAACTCAAGAATATGTTTCAAACCTTGGAAAATGAATTGGTGAACATGAAGAGGTAGCAAGATTAGTATAATAGATCTTATAAAATTATAAAATTATTACAATCCTAATATTTTAAGTGCTTTCAATACATTGGTACCTATTCATAATGACATTACACAAGAAGTTGAGAGTTCTATACCTTAGAATCAGTCATTTAATTAAGACATGGTTCCAAAAATTGAGTTCAATTAAGATTTCAATGATCAATGGTAGTAGGGTGATAGTTATGGACTCAATCAAGCTCTCATGGCTCAAAATATAAAATTGACTATGATGGGAAAACTAGAAGAGCCTCAACAAGTCCAAGGGCCTAATAAAGGACCAAACTAATTGGGTGCTATAATGGTTAACTATGAATAAGAAGAGTGCTCTGCTTTCAATTAGTAGGCTAGCTCTAGCCAAACAAACATTTTAGTGGTAACAAAAATAAGGTTCAAGAGAAGGAACATGGAAGGAAACCAAGAAGTAGTCAAAGATTATCCTACTATTACTCCATTACTATCAAATCTAAATGTGCCTAATTCTATCCCAAAATTTCTAATAATTCAAAAAAATTAGAACCAAGGAAACACTTTTATACTGCAAAACTCATAGGTTTTAAGCACAGTTGTAAATCCCAAAGCACAAACAAAGATTGGTAGTTTGTACATCAGCATTATTGAGAAAATAAAGAAGTATAATGTGAGTTTTATAATGTGGGACATTATCTTTATCCCTAGTCAAGTGGATATCCTTCAATAGGGTTTGTTAAAGATCAATGTTTTTGAGAAGCCACCAAGTAAGGAGAATGTAGTTCTCACTAATGAAATGAAAGGAAATGAAAGATAATAAATAAAGGTGTTAAAACCTACTCCCTTATACCTTTAATTAATCACTAAAAACTCCTTGGTACATAATTTCATTGTAGATAGTGGAACAAGGACTTCAGTGATGCCAAAATTGATAGCATATTAGCTTGGTTTCAAGTATGAACCCCAATCTAAGGGGGTGTTATAGCTTGATGGATCTTATACCAAACCAAATAGTATTATTAGAGGTATAAACTTGACCCTTTATGTTTATCCCACTATTTCATTGGATCAATATTTAGTAGTTCTAGAAATTCCTCCTCACTTTACTCTATGCTTATATAGAGACTTCATAGCTAAAATTGGGGGTTACCTAACAACATAATGGTTCTATATAGATTTTAGGACAAGGTATAGGACCAGAGTGTCTATAAAATTTGATCTTATTACAAAATTTAACATTGAGACTAATGGGCCAATTAACCCAAACATCAATTTTACCATTCTAGATGAATATGACCACCTTATTGGTCAAGAAATAAACACTCATCCTAAGGGGATACCTAATATGTTCATTGATGAGTTATGGAGTGAAAATTAGATACTTTATCCTTTGGGAGGTGTTGAAGAAAAAAACATGGGAGTTTATTACATGCATGAAGATATTGAGTTCATGCCATCCCTCAATAGGACACAGGAGGATACTATCCTAAGGGGAAACTTGATATGTTATTAGATGAGTTATGGAGTGAAAATTAACTACTTAATCCTTTGGGAGGTGTTGAAGAAACATATATGGGATTTTATTTCTAACATGAATATAAAGAGTTCATGGCATCCATAACTAGGCCATATGAGGATACTAGTGGATTATGGAAGATGTTATCTGATGGATCGAGGATAATCATAGAGAAGGTGTAGGTGTAGTGATAATATCTCCCTCGAATGACAAATAAATTTCCTCATATAGGTTCCAATTTAGTTTCTCTTACAATGCAATTAAGTATGATGGACTTATTCATGGTCTTTAATGGGCCATTAAGAGGGGATTAAATAATTTACAAGTATGTGGGGATAGTGAGATGATAGTATATAAGGTGAGAAGTCAAAACATACCCAATAACCCCTTAATGAATTCCTACAAACATAGAGACTGGGATATACTTGAAGACTTTAAAAAATTCAATATCCAAGAAGTGCCAAGAGAAAAAATTAAACATGTTAATAGGTTGGAAGCATTAGGGTCTTAGCTTGACATCCCAAATTATTTGAATAAACCTAAAATATAGACACATGTCGAAGGGATAGTGAGGCCATCAGTTCTAGATAGTGAATATCACTAGCAAATATTTGATAGTGATAAGAAGATTACTTGTTTCCCATAGCAAGAGGCAAAATTTTCTTCAGTGAACCAAAGTAAACTTCAACAATAGTATGAGGAACAAGTTAATAAACCAAATTCAAATAAAATTCTTCAAGGATTGGTCCCTCTTGAAGGTCTTTTCCATGAAGGAGATCAAATGAGGAAAGATAAGGTAGTGATGTTTACTGATGAAGAAAATTGTGAAAGAGTCCTCATTTTCAAAGATAATCTTGTCAAGCTTAGAAAAGTGATAAATGAGGTATAAAGGCATGCATTTATTAATATTTGTAGGGAATACTCAGATATCTTTGCTTGGGAATATAGTGATCTAAGAGTTTTCAAACCCAAACTATCCCAACACACAATAGAGTTAGAGGCCAATGCCAAGCTTGTTAGGCATAATTAAAGGCCTATCAACTCAAAGATTGAAGAGTTGATGAGAAAAGAGTTAACCATGTTGATTGAGTCTAATATTATTTTTCCTATCAAGCACTCCACGTGGATAGCTAACCTGATGCCTATGAGAAAGAATAATGGTGAGATCCAGTTATTTTTGGACTTTAGAGACTTGGATAGGGTCTATTTGAAATATCATTACTCCTTACCATCCATGGAACAACTCCTTTAAATGGTTTCTAGGTCAGAACATTTCTCCATTTTGGATGGGTATCTAGGGTACAAGTAGCTACTAGTCAGAGAAGAAGACCAATACAAGACTTCCTTAACTATAAAGTTAGGAACTTATGATTATCAAAATATGCCTTTTGGAATCTCAAATGATGGAGATACTTTTCAAAGATCCATGGACATATATTTCCAAGATTTGTTAAATAAAATGGTGATTATCTACTTGAATGAGATAACAACTTTTTCCAAGAAGGCTATTAAACACTTGGACCACTAGAGGTTTATCTTTGAAATATGTAAAGAGTATGGGATCTATTTAAATCCCAATAAGTGTGTTTTTACTATCCATAAGGGAAAACTCTTAGGGCATATTATCTCAAAGAAGGGAATATGTATTGATCCTAATAGAATAAATGGAATTTTGGCCTTGTCCTTACCTAAGGATAAGAATAGAATTTAGAGTTTATTTTAAAAAATAAACATTGTGAGGAGTTTTATAATTTTTTTAAAAACTTGGCCAAACCTGTCATTGCTATATTGAAGAAGAATTATGTGTTCACTTGGATAAGAGAAGGAAAAATAAGATTTAAGGTTATCAAACAAGCCATTACTCAAGCACATATACTCATGAATTCTAATTTATCAAAATAATTCATATTGTATGCATTTGCTAACATTGATATCATATCATCTCTGTTGATGCAAAATAATGGTAAAGGACTTGAACAACTACTTACATTTTTTAGGCAAGGGATTGAAGGGTATGAAGAAAGGTACACCTTCATAGAGAAACAAGTCCTTATAGATATGAGAATTCAAAAAAAAATTAGGAATATGCTATCTAACATCAAAATATACCTTATGATGTCTCATCCTAGAGTAAGATACTACCTTCTCATTAAGGACCTAAATGAGAAGAGGCTTGTTTGGATCAAAAGAGTCAAAAAATATGATAGAAATCAAAGTAACTAAGCTAGTAAGAGGTAAAGGATTATGTGAAATTTTTTGACCTTCATGAAGAGAAATAGGCTATATTAGTGACGTAATATAAGTTTTAAATAAATACATCTTCACCTCACACTAGCTGGGTTCAGGATATGACAAAAAATTTGTTATCAGATGAGTGTCCTCAAGGTATGGATAGAATAAAGAGAAGATAATTTAGACATTAGTCCATACCTTATGATTTTATTGATTTTTTTATCTTTATAATAGACATTAATGGGGTGATACTCACATGTATAAATGATGATCAAGTGATTAGAATCTTACAACACTTCCATGATAAACCTACAGGAGGTCATTTTTACCCAAGAACAATAGTTGAAAAAGTGATGAGGGTTATTTATTATTGTCTTATCCTATTAAAATATGCATATGAATGGGTGAAAATTTTCCAAAAGTGTGCTCTCTTTGTATGCAAGTAAAGGTTGTTATCCCTTCCTCTTAATCCCATTTAGGTAGAGTATCCCTTCATGAAGTGGTGCCTAGATTTTATAAGAATGATCAATACACCCTCTATTGGAGGATATAAGTGGGTAATCACTACCACTAATTACTTCACTAGGTGGGTAGATGAAATTTCTCTAATGGAAGACAATGAAATAATAGTATTGGACTTCTATGACAGTATAGCGACAAGGTTTAGTATACCATCAACCATAATTTTAAATAATGCTTGAGCATTTTTTGGCATGGGGACACATGAATGGGAACTTAAAATTAGAATCTACCTTAGAAAATCCTTAAAATTACTACCCTTGAATAAATATACTTATATAGTTAAATAATAAGAACTTGATCAGAATAATCAAGAGCACTATGGAGGAGAACCAAAGAGTGTGGCTTTAGAATTTAAGGACATCCTTACGAGATGATGGAGTGACTCCCAAGGTTATATTTGAGAGAATAAAATTTACCCATATATCTTAAGTTACATACCTTAGAGATAGCCCATAAGCTTGAGTTGATGGAGAGTGATGAGTGTGAGGATGGCAAAACTCATGGAGCTTGAATAAATGAGGGATCTTGCAATGAAGACAATGGAATCACATCAAGATCAAGTCAAGAAATACTTTAACAAGATATCCATAAAAATAAACTTCAAGGAGGGCAATATAGTCATAAAATAGGATTCAAATAAGGCCAAGGTATGCAATCATACTAATTTTGACATCTTATGGAGTGGCCCTTACTTGATCCATGGATGCAAATAACATAATTCTTTTCAGCTTGCCTAAATAGATAAAGATGTATTACCCATCCAAATCAATGGGATTCATCTAAATCCTTGTTACTAAAATAGAGTTGTATCCTTGTACATATTTGAGTAGATTTGTCATTTTCCTCCAAGTGCCTTGTGCATATTACCCTTTCGTTGTGTGTGTCCCTTCCCTAAGCACTTTGAGCACATTGTTTTTTTTTGGGGTTTTCCTTTCTAGTTTGAGATTCCCAATCCAAATTTTTAGCCTTGTGATCAATTGAAAACTAATTTGAGAAAGACTTTTAGACCTATAATCCCAATAGATAGACTAAGTCAACTAGTCTTTTGCACAGGCATGCATGCAATCCCAAGAGGTCACCAAAAATGTTGGCCAAAATTGGCGTACATAATTTTTTTTTGCCTATATGGATCATTCCACTCTCCTATACTAATTAGTAACCTTTATTCCCATGACTAGTCTCTTTCAAGTCCTGACATGATGATGTAGTGTAGTATTCTTGAAGGTCTTGGTGTGGCATAAGGAGCTGTGCAAAGTCATTATGCAATGGATGATCCAAGGGTGTATAGAGAAAAAATTATCATGAACATACCTCATGTTCCTTACACTCTTTTGAAAAACTTTAAGCAATTCTTAAGGTGAATTTGGATATTTTAAGGAACATGCCTAGAAATGGGTCTTAATTAAATTGTAAGTGAAGGATCTAGTTGGTTTGTAGGGTGTTTGTGAAGTCAAGGGTAGGAATGATGTTTTCACAAAGTGTAAAATATTCTAATTGGTCAAAGATGATGTCTAGAGAAGTTAGTTTGCCCAAAATACCCCCCAAATTGCATTAGATGACTTGAAGACCTTCAAAATAGAAATCCTAAGTGAAAAAGTAACTTTTCAGAGAGGTAAAATTGGTTTTCACTTCTTACCACCTACTTATGGCATGATTTTTATATTTATGCATGTTAAAGGCCATTTCAAGCCATTTAGAGTGGAGGAAAGGATTTTGGGAGGAAAAAGATGCATTTCAAACCTTTTAGAGTTTAGGCTAAATAGGTTTTTGAAGGTTTTTATTAATTAAGGGGCATAAATATCATACAAAAGAATCCATGGTGACCCTGATATCCTCTCTTGTTCCTCTGAAATTAGATTCTATCACAAGAACCAGAAGAGGTAAGGAAAATCTATTAGCTACAAACTAGGCATGAAATAGGTTTTATACCATTAATGAAGTTACTAACAATTTATAAGGTTCTAAAAAGGAATTAAAGGTCATTTAAATCATAAAAAATCGTTCCCAAGTTTTGGATTGCATAGGCAGGCTTTTGGTTCTTCATGCTAAGGAAAAACCATTTTGGGTAGTCTTGGACAACTCTAGGAGAACCTCAGGTTTTCACTTGGTACGGTCAAGAGAAAGAGAGTTGGTAGAATTTTTTTTTTTTAAGTGTTAGGTACCTTATTTTACTTTAAAAATTTAGTATTGGTGGTCTAGTTCATCTCCCCATCTTTATGAACAATCACTACCAATGAAAGGGTGTCTAGATGACCTATCTATCCAGATAGTGTCCAAGTTTTCTTCTATTTATTTGCTTAAGGATATCATATAGAATAATTATTTTGAGTATGTTTTATAAAATTATTTTATCTCCATTTAATTATTATTTCATTTTTTAATTCATATCTATGCAGAATTTTCAATTTAAAGGAGAAGGTCTAGTATACAGGTTGCTTTGATAAATTCTACTGCAAATCTTATTTTTTCTTCATTGTGGTCATTATCAAAAGTTTCCAACCCTCCATAAATCATAAATAATCCCCCAAAGACATATAATTCAAATTTTTTTTTAGAATAACTACCATATAGATATTGAGAGTCAATATGTAATGAAAAACATGATCCAAAATGGCATTTTGCACAAGTTATTGGAGTGTGAAAAGAAGTCTCAAGTTTGAAAATCCATCTAACATGGATTGGCAGATCCAAGTCCATTTTGATCATGTATTTACATCAGCAAGAGTTTATATTAATTCATCCAAGCCCATGATCTCATCAAAAATAATGGGAGATCATCAAAAACTTCATTCTCAACACATGATAAGGTACAATTCAAATATTTTCTATACATAAGAGGATAGGTGTGAAGAGATCCAACAAGGTTTGATGAGTGGTCTCATGATTCTAGATGTTCATTGGATTTAAATTTAATTAGTGAAATTTTATTTAAAAGTGAGAAATGTAAGAGACAATAAGTTGTTCACAAATGTTGTCAATGATCCAAATAAATATTTAAAGTAGTTCAAGCTTGATATCAATATACATATGATCTTGATTGATCATGTAAATCCACCTGATATAGGTTAAATTATCCTAATTTAAGGAATATTCAAGAGGTCAAGAAGTAATAATACCATCATAGTGTAAACTTGGTCTTGGGAGTTAGGTTAAGAGAGATAAAACAACTTGGTTTTCTCTTGTTAGAATTAATTAAGGTTGTTTTATGAAGATTAATGTAATTGAAGTTTTCGGGTTTCTTTTCCACTCAATCACTCTAGTAACCCAATTAAAAAATTTATAATAAAATTAGAGTAAATAATAGGTAGTTATATATTTTAGACATTTTCAAGTCAAATATCAACCTCTTAACTCCTTATTCCATACAATGGTGAAAATCATCACCTATAGCTAAGTGTAGAAGATGCTCTTAAGGATGACTATGACAAAGTGATATTTTGAAATCAAAGTCTTATTTTTAGGTAAGATATATTATTATAAGGATTAAAAACTAAATGGTGGAAGCTTCAAGGTTGATAAATTTCTAACTCTCTCTAATTCTCCATTTAGACCATTGTCATATTCAAAACTCAATATGCACCTACAGCGATCTTTTTGGCTTAGACAATGGCATGAAGTGGAAGGAGGTCTGAATTAATATGAATAATTAGAGGGGAGTACTACATGAAGAGATACGAGGTGACATTAAGATTATAACCTACTTAAAAAGATGATGAAGTATGTTCAAACAAGGGAAAATTTTCACACACAATCATTTACCTTAAGAATGTCCACCTATAGCCATGGTTTAGATTAGATAGTGGTATGTAGGTAAATTTGGCCATAATTTTGAAAATGTTCTATGGGGTGATTATGAAATTATAAAGTTTCCAACTAAATATAGATGAGGCTCTTCATGTTTCACTAGCTATTTAACATAATCAAGGACCTCAATGAGCAACTACAACTAGCTCTCTTAAGTTTGTCCTCATGAAGTTATGCTAGGTAGGAAGGAGATGATTGTTATATATTATAAGTTTGTAGATAAAAAAATTATTCAATAAGGTAATAAATGGGTAATTATTAATAAATAAATCATATAAATAGAAGGATACTAATTTTAGGCCTAATAACAAGCTTAAACTCCTAAACATAGTCAAAATGATGACCTACAACCATGTTTTTGGCTTAGACAGTCGTAGGAGGTTGAGGTGGATTCAAGGTTGTTTGGTAAATATAATAGAATAATTATAGGTTTTTGAAAAAAGTGACATAAATGAAATATATAAAACCAATAAAGTAATTTGTTTTCATCTATACGAGGCTTGTGCTCAAGGTTTGGAGATGAACAATGAAGATAGAGTAGGGGAAGAGAAGCCTATGTGAAGAATAAGAAGGAGTTTGGATTAAATGAAGTCTATATATGGTTTGGAAATATATATGAGGGAAATAAAAACCTTTTAAATTTACTATTTTGGTGTGTAATAATATATAACCAAATAAGTGGAGTTTAAACCTTGCACATTCATGCACAGTCTTGTAAAAAGGGTACAAAACTCTATATTTTGACTAGTTCAAGGACATTTATGATTGAATAAGGTATTTAAACTAATTTTATAGATGGGTGAGGTCAATAAAAACATTTATATGGTCTTATTTTCCATTTAAATTTCCCCAAACTCAAGAAATTGATTTTTTAGGGCTCTCAGCATCTACGTGCCTGCACATTTAGCCTAGCTAGGGTTTCTAACCAAAAAAACCTATATCTCAAGTTTAAACAAGTGAAAAATCATATTTTTTTAATCAAATAAATTTTATCATGATTCAAGTTAATCAAAGGGTTTTTTTTTTTAATTTTGTATGGTATAGTATGGATTTGAACTCTAGGTAAGTATAATAGGGCTTAAAAGGAGTAATTAAAGGCATGCTAACAAATAAAGTAACTTCTAGACTCGGAGTCAAACATTGAAACTTTATGGAAAGTTAAATGGAGATATATGGTGGTGGAAATATATCTTGAATCCTTATGAAAGTTGATATTTTCTTCAAACAAGTAAAAAAAGTAAGAAAAAGGGCTATAAGCCAAGTGGTGGTGTTATGAACTTGAGATGTGAAAGTAAGTATCGGTGGAAGACTGAGAGGCTTAAAGGGGTTTGAAAAAGTGTAATATTATCATGAAAGATAATCCAAGTTGTTATATTGTCCTCATGAAACCTATAATGATATTTCTTATGTTGAATTATAGATTGATCTTGTGTACAGTGGCTAATGAATGAGGGTTCAAGGGAATGGACTAGAGGATAGAGTTGATGGGGTTATGACCAAGGTAGATATAATTGAACCTATGTAAAACCAAAAAAGGAATTAGTTTTCCATATATAGTAACTATCTAAAGGTACACTCTACACATTTAGAGATACAATGTGTGAAGACAGAGTTATAGAATGGTGGTATGAAGGAGTTAGTGTTATCAAGTAGTGGCTATGAGTTTTGGATCAAGAGAATTACAAAAATGAGAACTAAAACTTAGTTTAAGAATAATTTGCATGAGATAAACACCTATATCCATGAGGGTATATGCCTATCTATAAAGTTATGGAATTGATGACACAGTGGTATACGTTGGAGTTTCTCAATGAAATGGTAGAGTTTCTTGTTCACATGGAAGTTTCATGAAAAAACTAGTGATGGAATGAAGTAAAATTTTAAATAGGAGTGTCCAAATAAGTTATAATCAGGTTCACCTAATAAATTTCCACCTACATCCATGGGTTGACACAAGCATACCTCTTATTATGAAGAAGAATAATATCAAAATAGACTTATGAAGAGTTTCATACCTTGGATATCATTCATAGGAACAAAAAAGTTTGAAATGGATCAAGGAATCATAAATAGGGTTTCCAAGCAAGTATATGGTCAAGATAACATTCATTAAATGGCCACCTACAACAACCATGCTAGGTGGTCATTTATTCTCATAAACCCACATACTCTCAAAGTGAAACACCAAGACCTTTCCATTCAAGGTTATAATTTTGAGGTATCTTATTAATGTAAAGTTACAAGTGTAAATCTCCAAATATTCATCAAAATTATCTAAATAAATTCCATCTTATGAAAAGTATTACACATGTCAGTCTTGGGTAAGGACTGTGTAAGGCCTAAAAACATTGTCAATAAAGATCAACATGCTAGAGATGAAGTTTTTGAAGAATTTAAAAATAATTAATTATTATTTAAAGAACCAAATCATGGTGAAATATTAATAAAACACCTATATTTCCCTCAATATTCACCTACAATAGTGATGGCACATGAGAATAATGAAAAAGACTTAAAAAAGGTATAAAGCAACATAGGTTAAATATGGATTTAAGGCTTACACAAATGAAGGATTAGGGTGATTAAATAACTATTTAATATACTATTAAATCCTACCAATAATTATTTAAGGAAAATGAAAAATTTAAATATTGAAAACATAGTCATGAGACTCACACAGTCCTCAAATATAGTCAACTCATGAAACATATCTTTGATAAACTAGTCATTTTGAGGTACCTGATGGTGACATAAAGCCTTAATTTTAGGTAAAAATCATAATAATGAAAATTTAAATCTTCTCATTCCATTTTTTAGTTAAAGTGATCAGTGCAAGTTTTCACTATAATAACATAGTCGCAAACTATTAGATACAATCACCTAAAGGACTTTTTAGAGAGTTTTGAGGTATCTATAAGTCAAGTCAAAAATTAAAACTCAGTAATAATAGTATATATTACAAATTAAATATTACCATACTATTTTAATGGTCATAAATTTGGTTCAATTACTTGATATTCTTACACAAACCTTTTGTAGTCAGTAGGCAGCCATTAGAGACCAAATGAAGCTTTTATCAGGTTTAAGTGCTAATGAGGAGCTTAAGTCATGGAGGAGTTTTAAAATAGGGAAATATGATGTTGGTAAACTCATTTTATCTTTGAAATTGATCACATTAAATTTTTCCAAAAAAAATATCCTCGAGGTCAAGTTTAAGCTATGAGGACTAAAACAAACAACTTAAGTAAATTTTGAGGAAAAGCCATCTACAAAGCTTAATATTCAAGATCCAAGAATGAAAATTGTTGGATATGTTTATAATTAGTCCTTATAATTGTATAAAATATTTTTTTGGTATAAATAAGAGTGTAAGTATCCAATATTTTGTTATAGTCACCCACATGTCCATTGGTAGTCAACATTGGAGCTAGGAATCTTTTTTGATGTCTACAAGTGTAGTAGAGGGTCTAAAATTAATGGGAGTGCTTGGGAAGATTAATAATATTATAATAATTTTTAAAAAACCTATTGATATGTTATCACACTCCATTTTAAATGGAAATGATTCCCTTCAGGGATACAATAAGAAGAAAGGTAGTCATTCCCACAGGCAGTCTTGAGAGACCATGAAGACAAAGTGAAACTTGATAATAAAAAAAAGGTAAAAAGGGATGTAAATTAATGTGATTTTTTTTTAAATCCCTAATATACTCATATAGGTGCTTCAATCCTTGAAACTCATTTTTATGCCTATAACCTAGTCTTAAGGCCTAAAAGGCCTATATCATGCTAAGGTACATTCAGACCCTACCAATGCAATATGACTTCATGAAGAGGTACAATGAGATGTTTTAGGTCCCATATTTTATATTTAAATAAAATAATAATAGGATTAAAATTTAATTTGGTCCTTAAGGAAAAACTTAAACTTTTCAAGTCTAAGGCACCCAGTTCAAACCCCTCTTTAGATGCTCATATCTTTTACCACGTAAGGATTTGGGCCAAATGATCTTAGTATGTCTTGAGTAACCATATTTAATTTAAATTAATTATTAATTTATGTTGGTTTATGTTATTAGGTTTGTAAATAATCATTAAGACTATGGGTAGGCCAAGAATGCATGTAGAACCCCACATGAAAACATCTTTACATACATATCTTTGCACACCTTTTGCATGGGATACAAATATTTTTAATGAATTTTAATGAATGTATAGGTTAAATATTAATGTAAATAATTTATATAATTAAGGTCTAAATTTTATGAAATATCACTAAGAAGATAGGCTTATATGAGCTACTAAAAGAGCTTTTTTGACTAGTTTTGGGTTTTTGAACTCATAAGCCCATATAATGAACTATAAACACTTGGATAATACATATAAATGTATAAAAATCTCCAAATATCAAATATAAACTATATTTCAAAATAATTTGGCATGTGTGGGTGTCTAGAAGGCCCAAAATGGACCAAAAATGACTATTTTTGGAAGTCTTCAAAGAGAGAAATGGTATGAATTTAATGAAGAGGACTAATGGGAATTTAATAATCGTTTTATGGAACTTTGAACTCTTAAAAATTGTTTTTATGGTGACTTTCTATGTTTAAAGGTAAAAACTGCAAGTTTTTTGATAATTTGTGAATGGTTGTAGGTTTAATGGAGTTTTCGACCATTGATGTAAGTCTTGAAGGGGCCATAAACTTTTTTTTCTACCTCATATTAATTATATGGAGGTTTTAAAGTATTCTATAGGACCAATAGTGGACTTCAATGTGATAAATGGTCTTTGGGGCAGGTTTTAGAGCAACTGGTAGAAGATGGATTAAGATTAGAGACCTTCATCAATGGAACCTATGAAATTTGTAGGTTTCATGGTGTATTTTTCATGTTTAAGGAGAAAATATGGGTTAAGAATAGAATAAAACATCAAAAAATAAATAGTAAAAGATAATATTTAAGGTTAGCTAAGTATAAATTTCTAGGATCACTAACCATGTGCCAAGTAACTTCTATAAGTGCAAGTGGAATGGGGTGTAGAAGTGAAAGTGGGAGAGTTTGGAGGTTGGAAGAGAAACTTGGAGAATTAAATGAGGTTTATAGTCTTTGAATACTTTTATACAAGCTAGTGAAGTGTGACATCATCTTCCACAAATTTTTTGGTCTTTTAGTGCCTTTTTAGGCCAATGAGAAGGTTAAAGACCCTTTTGAACTTTTGAGGTTAATTTGAAAAGGGAGGATTAGTTCTTAATTAATATAAATGTTATTTAGACTCTATGTAAGGTGGTCAAGGGACATTTATTGAATTATGAGAACTTTCTTCTCCCCTCTCTTCCCTTTTCTCCTATATCTCCCTTTCCTTACCCATTTGTAAAAGATACTCTCATTTGTCAAGGCAAAACCCTATCAAAATTTTGTAAAAAATCATTTAAAGTAATAAAACACAATATTTTTCCTATTTCTTACTTACATCTAGTGTTATAGTTAGTTTGGGTATTATTGATTTTTGGAAGGGTATCTTTCCTTGGTAATTTTCCATCTTTCTTGCCTTTTTATAGGGATTCCAACATTGTTGTAGGTCTAAACTTGTGATTTTTTAGTCATTAGTGAAGGTATAGTGTGATTTTTATACTCCTCCATACTTCAGGTCTTACCAAGTGGGCCTATTTTTAGAAATACTAATGGAAAATGACCAATAAAGAGATTATGTGAATACCAATTATCTTTAAACTACCTTAGTGTTAATTTTTTAAAATTTGAAGTGACCTTAAGTTTGGTGCATCACCTTGTTTATGTTTTAGTCATCCCGTGTAACACTTATATCCCTTTTCCAAGTATAATTAGTACTTTAGGTGAGCTACTAAGAGGAACCAACCTTTTCTAGAGTTCAATCCCATGATGGGATAACCACAACCTAGGGTTGATCCCATTTTGTAACAAGGAGTGAGAGGTCCTAAAGAACTCTCCGATGAGGGTTCAATTCTATGTATAACAAATCCTTCATATTTTGAGGGGAGTTTTTGAACCTATGTAATAATTGTACTCAAAATAAAAAATATGCATCATGTGTGTTAGACTAAAAAGAGATGACATATACATGATAAACTAATATAATGTGTGTTGACCAAATTTTGGCCCTTCAAGCCAAAATTGGGCCCCCCTATTTGAGAAACCATCTAAGTATATATCTTTGTCCAGGTACATTACTTAGTTTTTATTTAAAAGGAGTGTTCTTTGACAAAACTCATCACAAATTTACAATTCTAATTCTTTCAAAGGTTTTGTCTTTAGGTTTTAGTCCTTAGGCTTTTTTATTTAAATGCCTAATTCTTTCAGACAATTTGTCCGAGATAGATTTTTCGAAGGGCAACTTGAAACTTTTTTGAAGGAATTGTTTCAGACATTTTGTCTGAAATTACTTTTTTGAAGGGTATTTTATTTGGAAAAAGGTCCACATCAATCTTTATAAAGGAATTGTTTCAAACATTTAATCTAAAACAACTTTATCAAAGGGTAATTTCTTTGGAAAAAGGTCCACTTCAATATTTTTAAAGGAATTATTTTAGACATTTTGTTTGAAATAATATTTTCGAAGGGTATGTTTCAACTTTTTTGAAGCACTTTTTCATGTTAAAGGACACTTTCAAATTTCTCTAAGGGCATTCTAATTTTTCTGAAGGGTCATTTGCAAGAAGGCTGAAAGGTGGAATATTTTAAAGTCTGAAGGGCATTTCAACTTTCCTGAATGGATGTTTTCAAAAAGTTCAAAATATTGTTGCCACCGAAAGGTGGACCATTTCTAAAATTTTAAAGGGTATTTTTTCCTTTCAAAAGATAATTTCCGAAAGGTAAAGGACATTTTCAACTCTTTTTAAGTGTCACTTGCAAGAAGTCAAAGGGTATGTTCATTTCATAAAAGGCCTTTTTCACTTTGTCAAAGGGTCATTTTAAAGAACCAAAAGGGACAAATAGAAAGTTTGAAAGAATTCTTTTAGAAAGATTATCTATGGAATTCTTTTAGAAAACTTTTCCAATATAAAGGAAGCAAAAGGGAAAAAAAGTAATGACCACAGGAAAAATGTCTAAATAAAATGCCCAAGTAGTGACGGCCTACAAAACATCAATTTTAGACTGTGGAAACTAGCCATTAGAGTTTAAAATAAAGGCTTAGTAGGAACCTGAAGGCAAAAAAGAGATAATAAATGGAAAAATGTAAATGAGGCTTTGGTTCAGTTATAACAAATATAACTAATGCTTTTGGTTAAATTGTAACTCATTGTAACTGATCCATTTGATGAAATGGCATAGCTCACCCACTTCTCTCCCATGAAAATGTAACTAATTATTTTAAGATGACACATGTCTAAGTGACCTTTGGAATTCATTTTATTGATATACCTCTCAAGGCTATATATATGCATTTTCTTGTCTCATTTCACATCCTCCACTGGTTATTGGGGAAACTCTAGCTAGATTTATACTCTAAGAACTCTTGAAGAGATATAAAAGTGTGATTACCTCTCATATGTTGTAATATTGAGTAATGATTGAATCATTATTATTCTAGTCTAGTGAAATATTGTCTTTTCTAGTTTAAACTCTTGATGGTCTACCAATTTGCAGAAAGAAGATTGTTGCAAGTCTTTGTTAGTATTCTTTTCTAAGTGTAGAGATATCTTAAAAGTGATTCATGATTGTATCTTTATTTAGATCATTCATTTCCTTCTTAAGAACCATATACCTTCTCAAATCTAGCATATGAAATATTTATGTAGCAATGGTTCTTGAGTTGTGATTCCTATGCAATAAAACACCTTGTTTTGTCTTTAAATTAGTGGTTTCAGTCAATTAGGAGGATATCAAATATTGGTGCATCACTACTTGTTTTCTTAGTGTTTTTCCTAAACTCTTTTCATACATAATTGATAGATTAGAGAAAGCCTTAAAGGTACATCAAGGGGAGCTATCCCTTAATCTAGAGATTCATCTCAATGAAATTTTAACCCATAGCAAGAGAGATGATTCCATTTTTCTGCTTGGATGAGGAGAGTTGAGCATCTCCTCAAGGGTACAAATCCAAGCATCAATAGTTCTTGGCATACCTAATGGGACAATATATCCAATCAATTGAAGAATTCTTGGTGTGTTCTTCAATCAATTAGCCTTTTAGAGGAATTTCAATCAACACCAATGGTGATGATGAGTTGAATCAGTTGGTCAAGCAACCCTAGTGCATCAAAAAATATTATTTGGTATGTATAATTCCATCTTTAAGCAGTATGAACCTTGTGTTCCTTCATATTATTTTGATCAACCTCATGTTGTTCATGGAATCACCTCAAGTAACTCTCCTAATTTCCCTTCTCATAGTCAATCTAAGAGTACTAGGGAGATAATGTTGGAGTTTGAAAAGTAAATGCTGGAGATAGATAGGTTGAATGAGTAGAATAGGTATCAACAAGAGAGATGATTCCATTTTTCCACTTGGATGAGAATATTTGAGAATCTCTTCAAGGGTTCAAATCCAAACATCAATATTTTGTATACATTACATGGAAATGTAAAATAATGAGCATAAGTTGGTAATGTACAATGTATGTTAGATCTAAAATTCACAATGTTGTTAAGATAAATAAAATAATGTAATCATGTATCTTAACATGAATGTTGGATATAATTTGAGTAACTACATAGGGGGAAGGGAAATTATTTCCATCAAGGCACCCAAAAAATAAGTGGAGATATATGAGGTCCTTCATGGTATTACAAATTGGATGTGAAGGTAACAAATAAGAGAAAAGTTTCATATCCATGACACATTCATGAAATCATACATACAAACACATCAGGCATGTAAAGTAAGCCAAGAGGACATAATAGAATGGACATGAAAACATGTTACTAAGTATGAGAAAATAATATATATAAAGACATATTCAAATGTCTACATACATAAAGAGAAAACATGGTTGGATTAGAACCACATGGAAGGACATGATAAAATGTCTACACATAATCAATAAGGCACACATAAGCACATGCAAACATGTACAAAGCATACATATTATTAATGAAGTGTATTAAATACATATAACAATGAAACATTTAAATTCCCTCAAATAAATGGAGCAAAGAGGCGCACTCAAATCTAAACTAGTAAAGCTAGAAATGAAAGTATGCATAAACATGTGGTACAAATACATTTAAGAGAAAATATGTACATAAGTTGAGTCTATATTAGTAGTTAACAAAAAATATATATAGTATAAGATGATCATTTTCAAGATATAATAAATGCAAAACTTATGTATGGAGTAAAGAAAGCTATAACATGGAAACATGGATGTTATGTAGTATGACTCTGCCAATGCATGAATGTATCAATGTTGAATTTGTGTATATGTGTATGTATACCCAATGGGTAGATAGTAAAAAATATGGATATGTGTAGAGGGATTTAATACTATAGTAATTTTTGAACACTTAAAAGGAATAAGTGAATCCTGCATGTATGATAAAACTAACTATACTAGCAAAAATAACCTATGTAGTACCTAGAAAATAAAAGGAATGTAAAACATGGTAATGCATACCATATAAAACTTGTATTTTCTAATAAAATATTTTACATTTTTTGTGTTTTTGAATGTATTATATTTTTTTTATGAGTATAGGCTATGCATAAGTAATATGAAAATGAAATTATGTAAAAGTAGAGAGGAACATATTAATCAATGAGTCTCGAAAGAGATTCACTATCAAAGTGTCTTATATCAAATAAAGGAAGAGTGATTATATGTATTGTGGGAAAATGTATCTAAGATCTCAAAATTAGATTTAATGAGTAATATATAGCTTAATTTTTATTTGGAGTGGGGATATAAATCTATAGATATGACTAAACTATCTAATAAACTATTGCATGCATTATATGAATCCTCATGGGAGAGTAAATAAGTGACCATATTGCTCATATTATGTAGGTGTAGGAATATAAATTATAACTAATGCTACTCATGGTGTACTACTAGCAAAAAAATTTGTACACTCTATATCAAATATCTTAATTATATAAAAACTATGATCTGATCTCTATAATCTCTACCAAATATCTTAATTGGTTGTTGTATTGATATTTTTCTCTAATATCTATGATCTCTACCAAATATCTTAATCATGTTTCATACCGAGATTATTATTTGATCTCTATGATTTCTAAAAAATATCTTAATCATTTTTCATACTAAGTTTGTGCTCTGATATCTATGATTTATGCCAAATATATTGATCAATTTTAATAATGAGATTGGTGGTTGAGTTGTTTTCCATTTTGTCACTATGCTTCTATAAGTACATTGATCTCTCTTAAATATTTACCATATCTATTGAATATGTGGTGCATGAGATCTCACATAAGGAGGTGTCCTAGAAACCACATGAACTTTACAATGAGCAACCAATGGATCCTTGAATGTAATGTCCTTGGATAACTCACAGAATAATGTGATCTAGTTTAATTCTAATAAGGAGATATTGATTCACCTTGTGTGAATGTTATAATTCTTATATTGACATGCTAGTCAATATGATCTCTGAGTACATAGTGGTTATTATCCTAATATCCATTCATTTTATGATAATTATAGTATGTTTTATTTATTATTCTATGAAAATGATGTGATGGATGATGATGAGTAGGAAGAAGTATGATTATCCTCATGTATATTAATGTAAACAATATATCTTTAGGCATATCTCTATCTAAAATATGTAGAACCCATCTAATAGTGTCTTGGGATCTACTCAATATAGGAGATACTTTTTGAAGTGTCTTTTTACCTTTATTGAGTATCTTGATTGGTTATTTATATTCCACTTTTTCATTGATCATGGGTGGGTTAGGTGCTTGTACCATATTGGATGACTATGACTATGAGAGATCTAATTCTTGATCTTCCTCAGAATGTGTCTCAACTAGTCCCAACATCTTCTCTAGTGTCATAGCTATGTAACATAGATTTTGGAATGCTTTGGATATCTCATATAATAATTTATCATTAATAGGGAATATAATCCATCTAATAAAGGTTTACTATGTCTCTAAAGCTGTTAGCTAGTAGATTAACTATTACATACATGATTTAAATCATAAGATGTAATAATTTACTATTTCTAACTCACACTGGTATAATGAAGGCAACCTCTCTTATATTACTCAAGCTTCATTATTCATAATATAATGCATGATAAATAATTCTTATAATTCATCATATATATGTAATGAACCATTGAGGAATGAATAATGGAAGCAATTTAAGGCCTCAACCTCTAGAGTTCATGGAAATAATTGTAAGATAATAAAAATTTAAGTGACACATGCCATATATTTTCTATAATCTTTGAGGTGAAAGTATGGATCTCCATGTCTATTTAACTTCAATAATATTGGTATCTTAAATTTATTTGGTAATTTTATATTAATAATTCTATGAAGGATATATTTTCCATGGATAGCATTGGAATCAACCCAAGTGTAGTATGTTTTACTTTCTAAGGTTACCTAGTGTAATTTTTGTTTTAAATTACCCACAACATGCATCAAGGATATTAACCCTTATGAAGTTATATTAACATAATCAAGAGGTTTTTTTAAACCTTAAATATTATTATTAATTTTAGCCATTGGTAGAGATAGTGGGTTTGCTCACCATAACCTTTGGAGGGGTGATATCTTCAACTTGGTGAGAGGGAAATCGGCTATCACCCTCATGGATTTTAGGATGAGAAACAAGTTCTATTGTATTAAGGATAGGTGGGGCAGATTCATTTATATCTCTTATATTTTTAATTGGTAAATAAGTATCACATACTAATGGAATAGAAGACATATCCTTATCATGTAAATGTAAATTATGTAAACTAGTAACATGAGTTTATGTTTGTAAATTTTTCTCTGAATACATTATCATTTTAATTAATATTTGATAAGAAACCAATTTTAACATGAGAGGTGGGTGAAGGAGGGAGAAGACACAAAGGAATAGACTCAATTTCTACTTCACTAAAATCATAGTAATCATTTTTATTTTATGTTTCATCAAAATTAGAACTAATTTCACTTTTAGAGGTAAGATAATAAAAAGTGTTATTTTCATGCTCAATAAGATGAGTAGTGGAATAATATTTTCACATTTTACTATTATGAAACATGTTATCATGTGTAGGTGCAAGGTAACTAGTATCTTCACTAACTATAAGTGGAATGCACATGTTATCATTATTTTTAATAATGCAATCAAGGGTACAAGAAGTGTAAATCATATTTTCATTTGGCATATTATGAAATATAATAGAAGGATTTTAAATATCTATATTTTGCATGAAATCTATATGCTGATATTGAAATGTAAAATAAGGTGACAAAATAATATAATCTACTTTAGCTTGTCAATCTATAAAAGGTTTAATGTCATTTGTACTTGCCTTTTTGAATTGAATTGGTAAAGGTGAAGAAGATGCATCTAATCTATCATCATTATCATGTTCATTGTCATGCTCAAAGTAATCATCATATGCATAATTACAACAATAATCATCATCATTATAAATGAAATCATGATCATAATCATGTGCTAGTGTTCAATTTTAAAAATTGGTCAATTCATTTGTATAGTTATGGGAAAATTTTAGACATTTATCAACTAGGTGAGGGGGAAGATGTTCCCTATAAGTCATTTCAAACTTACCACAAAAGATAATTTTAAAAATGAAAATAATAAAATAATAATGAGAAGATAATCCAACATAGATATATTTGAAAATATGGTAAATATTCAACCCATGGTATAAAAAAATCACAAATTGACTTGAAACCCTAATGGCTAATGTTTGGATGTATAAGGACCTAGTATGTAGATCTAGGGTTTGAAGGGTTTGTAGACAAAATTTAAAATATATTGAATTAATGAAACCCTAATAGAGGAATTATATGGATCATTAGGATGCGTAAAAATTAGAAAATAATAGAATTTTTATAAACCCTAATTTTTTACACAAAAATGGATGAAACTAGGGTTGTAAAGTAATATTCAAAGTAAAGATGGGTTCACCACATGATCTAAATTTTAAGGGATTTATGGAATGTAAGACTGTAGGTTTTTTAAGTGATGGAATAATAAATTAGGCAATAAATCTAACAATATAGATAGCCACTAATTTGTACAATAATTTATGTATCTAATTTGATCTACAAATAATAATGAATTAGATAATGATGTACTTAGCTAGAATGTAAATAAAATAGTCAAGTGACAATCTAAAAATTGGTGCACATGTTGGTCTGGTAGTCAAAAATAGGATATAATATTAAAAATTGATCTAGGATAATAGTGAAATGAAAAAGGTATTATGTTAAAAAAAATTCATTCTAAATAAATATCCTCATAAAGAATTTTATATGTAGCACTTAATATTTTTTAACATAATTACATAAAATTAATCAATAGTGCAACTCAATACTTTACACACTACTTAGTATTCACACCTATACATTACATTCTTGATAAAATAAGGGCCTAAGAAAAAGTCATTTTAGCATATCATGCAATTTGATGCTACATGTTCCTTAATGGACAAATACATGCGATCTCAGATCCCTAGCATTGGGGTTAATGTAGGCAACAACTAAGACAACATGGGTTCTAATCCTAATGATTGTAATATACCACAACCCATTTTTTTCATTTCATTTTTTTATTTGATAAATTTATTATTTAATGTGTGAAGGTATTCATTAGAGTTTAATAATATATTCATTCAAAATAGGGACATAGGTGAGAACCTAAATGACATAAAACTTCCTATAAGACCTTCAGAACCTCCTATAACTTCACTAAAAGTTTTGAATAGCCTTTACAGGAGGGACATTAATATTGGATTTAGACACTCATGCCACATGGTCATAATGTCCCAATATGGGTGGTAATATCCAAAGCCATATTTCAATAAACAACCAGAAGATAAAAGGTACATGCTTGTCTATCCAACCTATTCTAGTTCCTAAATCTGTGTAAAAGTATATTTATCTCTACATAAGTACCTTTTATATTCTCAATTTATATTTTAGGAAATTTTAATTAAATCAATAATTTCCAATTTTTATTCCAAATTAGTAACATACTCAGCCCTTTAACTACATAAGATTTACACTAATAAAACCCAAAAAGGTTAAAACATTTAGTGAACCCAACTTTAAGTATTATTTAAAACCCTATTTTTACTTAGGTTTACCTTCCCACAATTTTTGTTCATAAATCAAGGGTTAAAAAATTATATATTTTTTATTTTGAGCATAACCTAGCTAATTTAATCAATCCTACATTAGGGTTTCATTTGTTTAATATAATATAATTTTTTTCAACACAACCCTAATTGAAAACACTAGATCCACATAGTAGGTCATTATACATACAAATACTAGTAATTAGGATTTCAATTACAATCCTATTTTCTATTAAACACTCTGTTAACAATTTATCAAATTGGAAAAATACCTATGGTAGATTATTTTCTACCTATTGTGTGTTTGTTATTCCTTGTTTAATTTATCTTCTTTGGAAAGTTTAAAATGTCATCTAAAAAGTCTTCCAATCCCAAACTAATTTATGAACTTTTGAATTTTTCTCATGATTATAAAAATGAATGGATTAACTTTAAATATTTTATCTTAGAGCATAATAATGACTATATTTATAATGATGATGATGATGATGATGATGATGATGATGATGATGATGATGATGATGATGATGATTATTGTTATAATTATGGATATTTGGATTACTATGAGAATGATAATGAAAGTGAACAGGAGGACATATTAGATACATCATATTCTCTTTCCTCTCACTCTTCTCTTACTACTTGAAATCAAACTAATAATATAATTGCAAAATAACCTCTTGTTGATAGTGCTTTATTCTAATGTGACCCTAGCTTTTCAACTGCTTTTCCTACCTCATTATTCAAATTAAATCAATATAAATGCAATACTCAAAAGTAACTTTTTCATAATTCAAGTAAAGTAGATAGGAATAATGCATCTTATTTAACCTTCTCAGTTAAATTCAAAAATGCAAGTAACATTGATATTACACATTTTAGCAGTGCACAAACTAAGGTAAAATAAATTATTTTATCATTGTCCTTCAAATTCCAAGCTCAACGCAATGATTATTTACAATAAATTGATAATTTAAATGTTTCTAACTCTTCTCCTATATGTCATAATATGCAAAAAGAAGACATGATTGATACTTATTCTACCCTTGCTTCCAAAATTGAAAATTATAATCATGCTTAAATTCCATACATAGCTAGTGAACAAATGTATTGCATTACACTTACATATTATGACACATTGCATAGTAGTAAAAAGTTAAATCTTCCTCTACTCTCTCTTTTAATGAGCATGTAGATGATACCTCTAATCTTAATTACAAAAATAAGTTAAAAAAAAAAACTTATTTTGATGACCCATGGGGTAATGATGATTATTGTGAATATGATGAAAAGGACATAGAATCTATTTTTCAACCAAATACTAGGTCACACGTAAAAAAATACACACACATACTTTTTATTATGTTAATAATTTATATTTACTTGAGAATAAAGTATATTATATTAAAGTATCATGTGATACTTATTTACTACTAAGAAATATAAGAGATAGCAATGAATATCCCTCAACCTCTTTATTACAATAGAAATTGTTTATCAAACTAACCTAAATGATGGTGGTATCTCATTTCCCTCTAAACAAGGTGCAAGATATCCCACATCAAAATTTTATGGAGAAAAAACTAATTATATTTAAAAAATATTTCCAATATAATATGCCAATGGTTGGGATAGATTAAAAAAATCCAAGAATTATATGAAACTCTTGATTATGATAATATGCCTTCACAATTTTTAATTTCTTTAACACATGTTATGGGTTCTTTAAAATAACAAGAGTAACATCTTAATTTGGATAAAAATCATACATATTTCAGATTGATGCCAATGTTATACATGTCAACCTTATTTCATGCATAATATCAACTACAAGGTTTCCACCAAACATTTAGATACCAATGTTACTTATATTTAATGGACCTAGAGACCCATACCTGCACCTTAAGGCTTGTGAGAAAGCCATGGCACATGTTACTAATGAGTTGACTCTACTACAATTATGTCCAATGTCCTTAGATGGGTAAGCACTAAATTGGTTCCAATATACAATCCATAGTGGGTATTTACACACATATGAGGAGTTAGAGATAGTTTTTCTCAAGAAATACATAGAGAATAAGGGACCTCAATTCATAAATGAGAGGTATCCTTAATTACATCAGGGTGAGATAGAGCTAACATATGATTAAATTCTAAGATTCAAATCTTGTTTGTATCAGCTAATTTATCAAACAATAGATTTAGAGGTATAATACATATTTCCTAGGTGATTAATCTATCCTCTTAAAGAGAGATTAATATATCAAACATCAAAATCATTCTAAAATTTATGTAAATTGACTACATCATTAAAATAAAAATTGAGACTAGTAGTTACACAATCAGAGATAGATTTGGATATAGGCCCCTTAGAGCCACATTCATATAATATGGTACAAGAGCTTACTCCAATTACAATTAATAACTTAGTAGAATAAAAAATAATTATAAAGCTAATAAATAATGGAAAAGAGACTCTCTAAAAAGCACCTTCTATTGTGTGTAAAACATAGGATATACCCATAGGGGTTACATAGTTTAGACAGGGATGGGCCTTGTGAAATTTTGAATACATTTTTAGATAGGGATATGATCAAACTTCCTACTAATCATCATCTACCACACCATTTATAAAGGGTAATACAATCCATATTTTTATTTTCACAAGATAAATAAATATAGAGGTGATCATTGTTATGTGCTTTAATCTCACATTGACCAGTATATCACTCAAGATATTATAACATTTACATAGGGGTACTAAGATCTCATTATCTATACTCTCTTAGATCACATTCATGTATGAAAGAGTTACCCTAAAATGTTACTTTTGAGGATATATTGGTTAATAATAGTATGAGCCATGTAATTTATAAGAAAATTATCTATGAGTGATCTTGTGTGTATGCAATAAAAATTGCATTAGATCTACAAATCAATCCTAACTCAGAGAAGATATATCCTACTTATACTTTTGATTGGGGATACATTTGATAATCAAGATAATGAACAATATGGATCTACTAGAACAAATTAGGGGATATATTATCATAATAGGATCACTAGGGAGGGTTTCAAAGCCTCTAGTCAAGCAAAACTATTCAATAACACTAACTAAGTCCTATGTTTTCATATTCACTATAATAATACTAAGTAAAGCAAAAAAATCTAATCTAGTGGTCATCAAACCTTGTGGCACAAAGTGGGCATTAGTAAGCGAATGGAAGTAAACATGCATAAGAGAATCTTACTTAACTATGTATAGGTAAGACCCTAAGGCAATGGAGAAGAAGAGTATTGTTATTCAAAAGCCATTAATTATGATACTTTTATCTACTAAATAGAGGATAAAAGTTAGAGATATGTAACTAGAAGATGAACCCATTGAGACTCAATCTCTCCATTGGCCAAAGGTGCTT
Organism: Torreya grandis; assembly: GCA_037957365.1. NCBI lineage: Eukaryota > Viridiplantae > Streptophyta > Pinopsida > Cupressales > Taxaceae > Torreya > Torreya grandis. The sequence continues at coordinate 1,123,437 of JARHVA010004050.1, read as the reverse complement.
CATAAGAGGTTGTTATGGTTTATAAGGACCACTAATAAAGGTAAAAGCATCCAATATTTATACACAAGACTAAATTCTTTTCCAAGTAGAAACCCTAAGCTAAGAATTCTCAACCAGAATGGTGGAAGAGCAAATTATAAAGAAGTGCAAATGAATAATAATTCTTAATGTTTCTCTAATAATGGTAGAATGAGTGTGTTTATATAGGTAGATCTATCCCTAAACCCTTTTTAAAGTTTTAGATAACAAGGTTGACCTACTTTACCTAGTATAGTTATTGACAAAAACTCACCATGTCATAGATTAGGTCAGCCAAGAGCTAACCTAGACCCTAAATGAGTTTTACCAATAAGAGTATAAGGTTGACACAGTTGACATAGTCATGTAAACTACTAAAACAGGTTTTAGGTTAGGAAAAGGGATAATGAAGATGGTAAATGAATGAAAGAGTGTGAAAAATATAGTTTGAAACTTAAGGGAGTGTTCTTAGAACCTAGATTGATTTTTAGTAAGTGTCAATAAGGGACAATAATCCTATGAAATAGCAATGGACTACCCACCCCTTTCCTAGTGCACATATTAGGGCATGCACTCAAATATATTAAAACTCAATGGGTTCCTACAAGATAGAAAATATTAGTAATTGATAAAGTTTTAAAATATTATGTGTATACATATGACCCACTAAAATCTCATCACGTGTCATTCAGGTGAAATAGGGGATGGTGCTATGAGAAAGAACATAGTAACACATAATGCTAAGGCTAAAAAATTTTGAAGTATTTTAAGGGAAAAATAATTAAAATTTAAATGGCTAAAAGAGGAGTAACTAAAAAGTAAATACAGTGCACACTTTGACTTACATTTATCATTGGATGGTTGTCTATTGTGTTTGTATTTTGATTGTGCAGGGCACAGAGACTACTCAACAAACACAAGAATACAAAAGTAAATAGAAAAAATAGGAAAACCAACATAATTGGTCTTATGTAAATGAGATGTACTTAGAAATTTGGCAAGCTGGGGTGATAAGTGTTATGTTAGATCAAATGACCAAGTCAAAATTAGAGTAAATCAGGTAATCAAATATCCAAGGCTACTAAAGACTAAGAAATTGAAACAAGTAAACCTTAAGTAAGAAATTAAAACTCACCAGATCAAACCAAGGATACATGTCAAAAATATGGTAATGAAACATCAATGTAAAATAAGTAATATCAATCCTTAAACAAAGATGGTAAAACAACATTGATGCCTATTTTATTATTTTTAGGAAATTAGGTGTTTAATTCCTAAGTAAATAAAGGGTTTGAGCAATATAAATCAATAAATAGATATTCTTTAATTAACCTACTAATTTATGTAAATAGATATTGTTTTGTCTTTTTTCTAAAAATAGTAGTATGTGAGAAAAATTATAACCTAGCTTATTATTGCTGATCTGGACTGAGATAGAGTCTAATACTAGAGGAGTAGGACTAGAAAATAGGTTTGAAAAGGTTCCTAAACTTCATTTTTGATTTGGATAGGAGCACCAAAAGTGGACACCCTACTATTTGATGTTATAATCTTATTTTGGCATTATTGTCCTAAGGCTAAAAGCTTTTTGGGTTCTATTTGATAGGTCGGTGTTACCTTATCTATGAAATTTTGAGGCTTAAAAGCTTATAGAGCTCATTGTGTGTCTAATTCAATATTTTAAATCCTTAGGACCTCTTGGTACTTGAACTTGAATTTAAACTTATGAAAAGAAGAGAAGGGGTTAGTGTGTAAAAGATACATTGGAAACACTTCACACCCCATGTGTGGGCATGCTACCTACATACCAATACTCTAAAGAGGGATCAAGCTAATGCAATTCTCCCATTGAAGTTCTTGGTGTAATAATGTGTGATGTATGCAACTAGATGCAAAATTAAATGTACATTGGATGACCAGGGGTTGGTATGAGTGCTTAAATAAGCTTGAAATGATCTTGGAAGGTTGTATGCAGATAATAGGTAAGAGTGCTTGAGTTTACTTTCTTGTATTCTTGATTCTTTTTTGTAAATGAGTGAGAAACCTTATAAATGGACTTTGAATGGCCTTTTATAGGGTAATTAATGATCATGAGTTAGATGAACTTGTATTAGGTTGACAAGGAAAAAGATAAGGATTCAAGAAAATTTGATCATTTAAGGTAAAAATAAACTTTGACAACAATGCCAAAAATACAACACCTTGAGTCTTAGTCCTCCTATCCAATTTAGACACTATTATCCTAAGGGGATGAGACCTAGGGGGATAAATAAGCTATAGATGACTAGGAATCAATGAAAGACTAATTGAGAAGGGTTATGTGAGAAAGAAAGATGACCTATAGGTTGGGTGCTATTAGCCATGCCTAAGTCATCCAATTTAACATTTTATATGATTATATTCCCCCCCTAAATTCTAGTGATGCAACAAAGAGAAATACTAGAATAAAGGAAACATAGAAAGCATACCTAAACTTACCTATAAGGTAGAAGCTCATGAAGCTATGTGATGTTGGATGTGTATAGAGAGAGCACTCTATGAATTGTGAATATGTAAATGAAAATGTAAAGTAGATTAGTTCTTACTAGATACACTATATCTATGATAAGAACATATAAAGATGAGCAAGAGGAAGACAAAGTAATGAATACACCTCACTAAGTACATGAACCAATACAAAACCTATTATGATGTTGAATTATGCTAAGTATGTGTTGAATCAAGAGTAATATCATGAATGGAGTTGAGTGCTCAATTCCATGGAATGTGGCTCAACAATACCAAGGCTAACCCTTTGGATCTATCTTTTCTAACTAAGTGAAGTTAATGAATCATGCATGTGCTAATCAATGTTTGGACTGTGTGTCCAATCCCTCTAAATAGATAGCTTAATAATAGAAAGGTTAGCCCTTTGGTTCCATTGTTTCCCCTTGAAGTGAAGCTATGAAGTGATACCAATATAGAATAGATGTTATTTGAGATGGGTCATGGAGCCCATATATGTGCTATAAATCTTGACAATATGGCATGTATAGTCGAATGTGTGATAGAAACTCGGCCAATCTTGGCCATTTCAAAAGATGGAGGTTAGGCTTGTATGAAATCAACTCCAAACTGATGTACTAGGACTATATGAAAGCCAACTCAGGAACTCAAGTACTTAGAATGTTAAACTTGTATGAAATTTCAACTTGAATGTGATGCCAACCACCTATAAATGGAGTAAGACATGCAACTATTGAGAATGTCTGGAATAAACTAAAACTCAAAAATAAAAGAAGGTCAATGTGCCATGCACATTGATCCCAATCACTAATGTCTAGAACATGGATTCTGATCTGCATGTTATGCCAACTACCTAATCTAAAATTTAAGTGATAACCATCATGCCACACATGATAACCCCTCTATCTAGGAAAATTGTGCTAAAACTTTTGAATTTGACTAATCTAGAAGTGAAAAATCTATCCCTGGACTAAAATTTTTACCTATTTTTGGAAACCCTATGTGTTCTTCCTAAATAGGAGTGCCAAAATGTGGACACCCATTTATTTTGTGATGCTATCCATTTCTAGCATTGTTGTCCAATGTGAAAATAGACTACTAATATGAGACCATCACTATTTTTCTACTCTGATTTGATTGATTTGATGTCTAGATTTTGTGCTGAGTGTTCTGAATGATGTTGTTTTGACTGTTAAGAGGTTTGATCTCTATGATAAAATTCCTATTTGATGGCCCCTATTTTGAGCGTAGGAATGATGAACCTGTAATGACTGCCCTCAGAAGAAAAGAGTCCTATATGTGTGTTAAGTTGTATAGATATATGATATAGCATTTATATTTGACAATATATCTTATGATGTAGCAATGTTTGTATTGTGAGATTGTTATATCAATAGGGGTATGCCTAGATAAATATAACAATGTGAAAGCGTGCACAAAGTATTGATCTGGAAATGTTAGATGCTAGTTTTTTGGTTGTTAGTTTCTAGTTGGAGGGATGTAACATGATGTCCATCATGGCATCATGCAAAGAAAGGTAAATGCATATGGATCATGGCATTACACACAATGAGAAATAAACAATCAATCAAGCAAAAAAATGGAAGTAAGAAGCATAGAAAGATGGCCAAGGGGCCTTGAAAATAAGGGACATGTACACATGTCACTCAAACTAGAATACAAGCATGGAAGGCATGTTCAAATGCCATATACACATACAAATGAACAATAAAATTTGCTCAAAGGCCAACGCACATATAAGAGAACAAACAAAGGACATTGGAAAATGTCCTAAGTGACACACAAGAATAGAATCAAAGGACATTGGAAAATTTCCTAAGGCATAAGACGAAGACAAGTTGAAATGGGAAATGTAATCACACAAGCTACGCTAAGCAAGTAGATTAAGCATGTAATAACTAGAAAGATACAGTCACATCTAAATAATATAAATGAATGTGAGAGTATGAAAAACATGTGTAGTATAAGACTAGATATATGATAAGAGATACATAAGTGCTAAATACTACTAAAATGTTGATATAGTATTATTTTTAAGCTATAAAGTAACATACATCAATATGATAACTCAAAGTGTGTGGTGTAAGAATGACATAACCTAGATGGTTTAGTCATGTAGAAGATTGCCCCAATGGGTAGGTATATCGATGTGTGTCTTGAGCCTAGAAGTAGTAATGCCCCTTTAATGGGTAGAGTGAATCAATCAAGTAGTTAGGTGTCACTTTACACACTCATAGAAGATCAAGTGAAGCATGGAAATGTAGAAAAATTGACATACAATAGAATGAAACAACAAATGTAAGTTCTAGCATGATAGTAGTAATATAAATTATGTATTATGCATGGAATCAAAATGTTTTTGATAATTTGATATATTTTAATGTTTTTGTGTTTTGATATAAGCTATGTATAGGAGAAACTAGGAAGAAATGATCCTAACTGATGAGTCTCATGGGAGACTCAGTATCATGGTGTCTTGTATCATGGTAGCTCATTTAAAACCAATCATAGTGGGTTTTTACTTGAAATAGGTCTTGGAAAACTCACCCATAGTGAATATTTCTCTGAAGTTATACTCTATGATGTGTATGACTGAGCAATAGATTGATATGTAGCCATAAGTTGTGATGGTTTCTCATTTGATACCAATTGAAGTGGGTTGCTACTTGAAATAGGTCATGTAAAAATTGGTGATAGTGAATATTTCACTGAAATAGTACTATTTGATGTGTATGTGTATGGAATTGTATTATTTATGCCATAGACTACACTATTATATGTAGGATGAACTCATTGCACTGGTCTCCAAATCCACTAAGTAGGTAGGATAGGAGATCTCTTATGAGGCTCTATTCAATAAACTACCTTACTCTCACAATGAGTAATCGATAATTTCTATGAAAGAATGTCCTAGGAGGACTGAATCATGGAAGAATGACTTTTATGGTTCTATGATGGAGGATATTTGGGTGCCCCCTATGTGAATTATATGATGCCATTATCAATACATCTATTAATTTAATCTCTAAGTCTAAAATAGTCACTATCTATATGTCCACAGATATGATGATAGTTGTAAAAATGTTGATGTGGCTATCTATGTAAGAGATATGGATCTCATCAATGAATAGAAGTTAATGTGACTAAACTCTTATCTAGTAGTTTTGATAAAATTATAGATGGTTTGTCCCTCTCTAAATAAAATTATAATGGTGTCTTATTTCTATTCTCTATAGTGCTTATTGTAGGTTGTGATTTCTGGTTTTCATATGTAACATTGCTTGTAACCAATTGAGTAGGTGAAGGTTCATATACATGATTGCCACTAGGGTACCTTTGAATATTTTATATTTTAATATAATTTTCCAATGTTGTGATCTTTTCATGTAATACTTGATTCTACATTTGTAAAACTGAAAATAGCTTGCTCATGCTGGTGATTTGATTCCTTAGATTCTCACAAGTGCAAACCTTAGCTACTTTTGATTGAACATCTAAGCACATATGTTAAAGAGGGTTTGAAAAAGCTATAGGAAAAATGTATGAATTAGGTGCAATAGTATAGGCTACATAAACATTTGGAGGGGTGATAGCATGGACTTGGTTAGAGGGAAAGTAGGTATCACCTTCTTGAGGGAGAGGAGGAGAAAGGATTTTTTTTCCTTTGCATGAAATATGAAATTGAAACAAGAGTATCCAAAGAGGCATATACATCTAGGTAAAAACTATTCATGTAGGTTAAAATACATGTAAGTGGATTTATAAATTGTATAGCAATATGATTATAGAGAACATTCCACATGAAAGATAACAAACAAGGGATAGAAAGCATGAATTTGTGCATGTATGCATAAAAAATTGTGACATGTGATATGAAATTTCTAATGTGTTTAGCATGATAAACTTATATATTTTTCCCTATGAGAGATAGAGAGAAAAGGTTAGAGAGCATGAAATTGTGCATGTATGCATAATTTTTTTTGACATGTGACATAACATTTCAAATGTGTTTAGCATGATAATATTGAAAATGTTTCCATATGAAAGATAGAAAGCAAAGGGTTGAGAGCATGGATTTGTGCAAGAATGTATAAATTTATTTGACATGTATTATGACATTTATAATGTGTTTAGAATAATTAATCTAGATATTTTTCCATTTGACAAATAGAGAGTAAAGGATAGAGAACGTGATTTTGTGCCTAAATGAATAAAGAGCTTTGACTTGTAACATAATATTGCTATTTAACATGACAAACTTAAAAATTGTTCCATATGAGAGATAGAGAGTATGCAAAAGGCATATTGAAATATTGTGTAATTTTAGCATTAAATGTTGTAATATCATCCATTATTATGAAAATTTAAGCATGAAATTCAAAGAACAAAACTTTGTACTAACATATGATAGACTTCATCATTCATGTACATGATAGGAACTATTATGGTTTCTTTGTTATTTGGAAGAAATGTAAGAAAATTTGGTAAATAAATGAGCATCATGTTTTCAATTTGGCTATGGATGTAAGGTGACACCTCAAGAAGAAAAGAGGTTCTAGTATATGAAACTAAAGATTTTTTAGAAATACTTGTGCAACATAGTATGAATTTTTAATGTTGAAATTGATTTTTTGAGTTTGGTATGCAACTAAAATTTAATAAACTGATGTAAAAAGTACTAGAAGATAACTGTGAGTTTAGTTGATATAACTAGGGTTTTGAATGAACTTTTTCAAAATGAATGTAATAATTTGAAAAAAATAGAGAAATTTGTAGAATTTTACGTGATTTTTTTTTAAAAAAATCAAGAAAAAAACCTTTTGATTCATTTATTTCCTCAATTTAATATTCATCCTCATCTATCTCTATTTCTCCTTCACCATTCTTTGACTGAGAGTATGTTTTCTTTGTCTCATCAACCTTCACATTTGTGTTATCCACTATCTTTTACAACCTTTTGTTATGACAACTATATCCAACACTTATGAATATCTTAAGAAAATGCCTTCATCATACATTTATTTAAACTTGCCTAAGTCCTCATCATCTCTCTTGATATAAAATTTACTCACAAAAGCCTTAAAATTTTCAACAATTATAGGTCTATCATTCCATAATTCATATGGATTCTTATCACCATTGGTCCTAATCTGACTTATGTTCAAAGTGTAAACTACAGTACTCATAGATTCTCTCCAATATCCATTTTAAATTTGTATAATTTTACTTGAAAAATTTAAGAAAAATCAATAAAATATTTTTAAAATTAGCAATATATTTCTCCTAGTGTTTGTATGCAAAAAGGACCTAGTATGTGCAAGCTAGGGTTTGAACAAAATATGTGATATTTTTGCAATTAATTGGTATATTTTTTATTTTTAAATTTAAGAAAAATCAAGAAATTATGGTAAAAAATAAAAAATAATTATCCATAGGGTTTCTAAGGTTTTTGTGCAAAAATTCAAAGTAAGTTGGATTCACCAAATGTTTTATTCTTTTTAATAAATTAGGAGATTAATTCCTAAGTAAATAAAAGGTCTAATAAATATATATCAGTAAATAGATATGCTTTAATTAACCCACTAATTTGTGTAAATTGATAGTATTTTGTCTTTTTATAAATATAGCAATATGTGAGAGAAATTAGAACTTATCTTATTCTGGCTGATCTAGACTAAGATAGAGACTGATTTTAGAGGAGGACTAGAAAACAGGCTAAATAAGGTTCTTGAACTTCTTTTTTGAGTTGGACAAGAGTAACAAAACTTAACACCCTAATTTTCATCACTATAGTCATATTCTAATGTTGTTATCTTGAGGCTGAAATATTTTTGGGTTATGTTTGGTAGGTTGATGTTACCATGTCTATGAATTTTTGAAGCCTAGAAGTTTACAAAGCTCAATGTGTGTCTGAGTCAATATTTGAAACCCTTAGGAGCTCGTGGTGCTTGAAATTGAATTCAAACTTAGGAAAAGAAGATAAGGGGTTAGTGTGTAAGGGATACACTGGATGCACTTCACACCCTATGTGTGGTCAAGTTGCCTACATACCAATACTCTGAAGAGGGAACAAGCTAATATAGTTCTCCCATTGAAGTGCTTGGTGAAATAATTTATGATGTATTCAAGTAGATGAAAAACTAGATGTACTTTGGATGACCAGCGGCTAGTATGAGTGCTTGAATATGATTGAAATGATCTTGGAAGGGTGTATATAGATAATAGGGAAGAGTTATTGAGTGTACTTTCTTGTATTCTTGATTCTTTCATATAAATAAATGCCAACCCTTATAAATGGACTTTGAATAGATTTTATAGGGTAATTAATGATCATCAGTTAGATGAACTTGTATCAAACTGGCAGGGGAAAAAATAAGGGTTCATGGAAATTTGACCATTTGAGGTAAAAATGAACTTGAACAATAGTGCCAAAAATAAGACACCTGAAGTTTTGGTGCTTCTATCCAATTTTGGTGCTATTGTACTAAGTGGATGACACCTAGGGGGATAGATCTAGGCCTAAGAGGTTTACTTGGGTTGTAAAAATCTCAACCTAAAAATCTATAGATGATTGGGAATTAGTGAAAGATTAACTGAGAAGGGTTCTATGAGAAAGAAAGAGGACCTATAGGTTGGGTTCTATTAGCCATGCCAAAGTCATACAATTTTGCATTTCATCTGACTATAATGAGTGAGAAGTAATAAGTCAACGTTAATCAACAATGGAAAAAGGGTTCATCAAAGGGAAAACAACATTGGTTAGTGATAAGTAACAAACCAAACTCACTCAATAATGGAAAAATTACATGAAAGTAGAAATAGAATCAAGTGTCTAAAAAAAGGGTAGTACAAAAAAAAAATGGTAAAATGAATCAAGGAATATCTAAAAAATGTAAAGACATGGTGTAATGAAAATAATCCTAGTCACTCAACCATATTAATTTGTTTTAATGATAGATAAAACTAAAATAAAGTAGTGTTAGTATGTTTTTAAGATGTGAAGAAGGAAATATAGAAGAGGGAAAATAGAATTGCAATCATAATTTTCCTATCAAGGGGAAAATGAAATGGGTAGATGGGAGAATGAAGGAAAAACCAAGGTATAGGAACTCTTTATCAAAGTCAAGACACTCAAATTATGTTTGTGAAAACAAGAGGACTATTGATGTTAGGGACTCTGAAGAACTTCTCCTAGCCACACAAGTCTCAGGTCAATAAATGAAGTATGTAGATCATCCCATGAATGTTATATGCATGAAAATTAAAATGGACCTACCTTCCCACAACATGTTCCTCATTATTTAGGACCCCTTATAGATTCATCAATCTACTTCAAATATTAGGTACTTGCATGAGAAAGTAGGTAGCACCATATAGTTTATTGAATTTTCCTACTTCAATCTACTAGCCTATCACACCCCAATGGACCTCGGCTCTATTTTGAGTCAAAATTTTGAGTTTTAGATTTGATTAGAGATAGGATATGTGATTTTAATCATGTCCTTTGGTGTGATTTTGAATTATGAAATTCATATGTTACCTTTTATATATTATTGCCTTTTGTTTCAAATGATTTGGATTTTAACTTTCTTCATGGATTTTTCTATTTCTCCTCCATATGGATTTAGAAAACAAACCATGGGTGATAAAGATGACTTTCATTTGAATACTTAGGACTCAATTTCTAAGAGAGAGAAAATTAGAAAGCATGGTGTTTAAGAATCTCATAAATCTAGGTGAAATAAAGGTGTGATCTTGACTTCGACCTTGTTTTAACCAATGCAAAAGGAAAGGAAAACAAGAGGTATGAAACATGAAACAATTTTAATTACTTAAAATCCCAACAAATGTGACATAGGGGAAAAAATGGATACAATGATAGTACAGTGTGATTCCATATCATAAGAATGAGGAAAATGTAGGAAAACATTGTAACATAGATTATAATGAAAATTTTATCTATCAAAAGAAGTAAAAGCTAAGGTTGATAGAAAGGATAAAAAAATCATAACCATTACAAAAAAAAATATAGATAAGGAATGAAAAGATGGTGATTTTATGAGGAAGGCCAGGTCCTATTCATGGTATTACACTACAACTCATAAAATAAAAACAAAAGAGGGTGCCAAAATGTATTAGAAAAATAAATGAAAATAAGAAAAATATGGTATTAGTGAGGAAGACTAGATCCTATCCATGGTCTTACACTTCAAATCACAAAATAAAAACCCATGAGGGTGCTAAAAAGTGTGTAAAAAGGTATGAAAGATAAAGAGAGTAAAAATACATCATGAGGAAGACCAAGTTTTATCCATGATTTTAAAATGAAACTCATGAGAGAAAAGGTAAACCAAGAGACCAAAATGAATGACTAAGGTTTGTGAAAAGAGAGAACTGTTGGAGAGGGTGACACCCATGTAAGTAACCTACAAAAAGTGTTAGATAGATAACATTTAAAGCATGAAAAATAAGGGAATGGAATCTATGTTAACAAATATATCAATGATGAGCATGTGAGAGACATGTCTAGGTGTCTCAGAATGTTTCTTGAAGCTGAATTAGTTTGGTAACATGTAATGGGGAATAAAAGTGGGCATCACAAGATGACCCAAAGGGTAATTGGATGTAGGGATGGGAATCACAATATGACCTAGAATTAGAAATGATATATGGGTGGGCATCATAAGATGCCCCAAAGGATTGAGTAATGTGTGTATAGGCATTGTAAGATACCCCATAATCTAAAAAGAGGAAGAAAATATAAGAAGGAAAGAACACCCCATACAGTGTCTAAAAAGATTCAAGTTATCCAAGAAGATTTGGATAGGGGATTTTAAAAGGAAAAATATGATAAGAAATAAGAATTAGAGATAGAGAACTAAGTCAGCCATATAAAATAGCAAAGGAAATAATAAGAGTACTAAGTTAACTAGGTTGACTTAGTAATATTGAACAAAAGGAAAATAAAGATACATAGTCGATCGGGCCAACTTAGTACTACTGAATAAAAGGGAGAAGAGTAAAGAGTTGAATAGGTTGAATTAGTATTAAAAACTTGGAGAAACATAGTCTAATAAGGATACATAGTCAACCAGGTTGATTTATTGCTATAAACTGACTAGGAAAAAGGAGTACTAGTTTGACCAAATTGACATAGTACTACAAATAGGGGAAAAAGATAGTCTATAAGAGACTCTGTCAAACAGAATGACCATGTATTAAAAATAAGGAAAGATTTTGAAATCCACTTTAAATTAAGAAGTGGAAGAACACACATAAACAATGGGATTAATGAGAATGATCCAATTGGCACATAACATGAAATCTTGCACCAATGCTAAATAATGCATGTTTTTTCAATACAACACACAATGATCAGAGAGAAAACAATAAACTAAAAAGTAAATGTTAACTAAGTAGTCATCTTGAATTTTTTTAAATTATTATAAAGTGTTTATTTTCAGTGAGATAGCAAATTTGATTGAAAATAGGGAACTAGAAATCAATTTATGGATGTTTATAGGATGTTTAGTTTGAAAGGGATTTATGTCGGCAATGGCATTGGCTTTGTATTAGGGTAGATAAATGTTTAAATGAATTTTTAAATTATGTGATTTAGTAGTGTGTGTAATAAAGAGAAAAGTAGTGAAACTAAAGGGTATAATGAAAAACCACCTAATTAGACTATGTGAGCAACTCTAAGCATGGAAAAAACTAAAAGTAAAAGTCTAAATTAATTACTAGCATATAATTATTAATTCCAAATTTGAGCATGATATAAAGTTAGTTGAAATGAAAATGTATGAAAAAATTATAGAATAGAGTTAGTAGGGTTGTTACTATAATACAGAAGAAAGATTCCTTAAGAATTAAGTTGATCAGGTCAACATATTCTTTAAGACAAAAGATAGACTACAAAAATAGGTTAACTAGGTCAACCTAGTTCACTATAGGATTTCATCCTTGAAGACTTCAAAATTTTCAAAATAGAACTGTAAGGAATAACTGAATTGAAAGAGAGAGAAAGAAATAAAGCAACCTTGGTGGGTTGGAAGATGCTGAGGATTGTGGGATTTAAATTGAAGTGTCTTGAATGCTACTTGAAAGTTTTGCCAAATATGTTTACTGGGTTGACCTAGTTCTATAATTACCTATTTACTTAAGCTTGTTAAGATGATTAAGTTGACTCGGTCAACTTGGTTTGTTATCTAGAAGCTAACTGGAATATTAAGTTGACCTCTATGACTTGGTTTTCTATTTTGGAGCTAAATAATAGACTAAGTCAACATATTTGACATAGTCTATTTTTTATAAGTGAATAAGAGTATTTTGTCAACCTATTCAATCTATTAACCTATATCGGATGAATACCTACATAAAAAAACATAGTTTTTTTTATGTGACTATGTTAAACCTACACATAGAAGTTAGAAACTATATTGACTTGGTTGACCTAGTATCATAAATATATAAAAATAATGAAATGAAAGAAATGAAAAACATGAATTAAAACCTTAAAGGGTTAGATTTACATCAAGCTCACCAAAATGTATACAATAAAAAATGCATCTGATATACAAATCAATTCTAGCTCAGAGAAGATAGATCCTACTTACACTTCCAATTGGGGACACATTAGATAATTAGGAACATGACCAATATGGATTTTTTATCCCAAATTATGGGTTTATTTTATCATAATAAGATCACTAAGGAGGGTTCAAAAGCCTCTAGTCAATAAAAACTATGCAATAACCCTAACTAAGTCCTATGTTTTCATACTCACTATACTAATAACAAGTAAATCAAATAAATCTAAACTAGTGCTCACCAAATCTTGTGGCACAAATTAGGTGTTAGTATCCAAATGAAAGTAAACATGCTCAAGATAATGTTAAATAAGCTATGTATAGGTATGACCCTAATGTAATGGAGAAGAAGGATAATATTATTCAAAATCCATTACTTATACTACTTCTATCTACTAAAGAGATAAGTAAAGTTAGAGATACTTGCATGGAAGTTAAACCCATGGAGATTTAATATCTCCCTTAACCAAAGGTTCTTTATAATAGGTTATTTTGTTTTTTAAGGATCACTAAGAAAGGCCAAATTATCTAAGACATCTCCACAAGACTAGATTCTTCTCCAAGTAGAAACCCTAAGCTAAGACTCCCCAAGTAGAATGGTGGAAGAGAAGATTGTAAATAAGTTTAAATGAATAATAACTCTTGACAAATCTCTAATAATAGTGGAATGAATGTGTTTATATAGGTGGATATATCCCTAAACCATTTTGAAAGTTTCAATGGATAGGGTCAACTCAAATGACCTAGTATTTTTATTGACAAAAAATCATTAGTTCCTAGACTAGTTCGATTAAGAGCCAACCTAGACCCTAAATTAGTTTTTACTAATAAGAGTACAAGGTTGACACAACTAACACAATCATGTAAACTATCAAAATATGTTTTAGATTAGGAAAATGGATAATGAATATGGTAAATGACTGGAGGAGTGTGAAAAATAGGAGTTAAATCTTAGGGGAATGTTTTTAGGAGATAGTTGGATTGGTAATAAATATAAATGAGGGACAACAATCCTATAAAGCACCAATAGTCTTCCCACCCCTTTCCAGGTACACCCCTTAGGGTGTACACTCAGAGAGATTGAGATTCGATGGGTTCCTCCTAGATAAAAAGCATAAATAATTGATAAAGTTTGAAAATATAATGTGTATACATCATGCACCATAGTTTTAGTAGTGATGGAAACTAGTTCATAGAGATCAAAACATAAATCCTATACATACACCAATGGATACATATGGGAAAAAATATAAATATAAGGGCACAGTTTTAGTTTAAACACCAATAAATATATGGAAATAACTATAGAGATTAGAACACAACTTTAGTACTCAAAATAATCAAGATATATGTAAACAACTACAAAACTAAGGCCACAATTTAAATTTAAACACCTATAAATATATATGGAAATAACTACAAAGATCATAACATAGTTTGATTTTTTACACCAATTAAGATATTTTATAGAAATCATATATCTCAATGTACAATTGCACAAAATCAACAAAAAATATTTTTTCTCTAGATTCTACACATATACACACTAGTATTGTATCACACGTAGATCAAATTTTAGAGTCTCCTTATACATCGACACAACATAAGCAATATGGTCGTTATTTTTCCATGCCATCTAGGTTTAGGTAGAGCATACTATTGTCACATGATCTACATGTAAAAATACTATGGAGTACAAGAAAAATTATATACCAATAAATACAAAATCATAATACACTACACATATGCCTAAAAATTTAAACAAATTCATTAATTTTACTCCAATAAAAATAATATACAAATATCATCATATCAAAAAATCAAACCAATTTAACACATATCAACATATATGATATAAAAATATCTAGTTACCAATATACACAATTTCAAATTTAAAAAAGAAACATCCATATATATAAACTATATTCTCAATACAAATATAGTCCATCACTCAATTATGTAGACATGACTATTGGGACCAGATCCCTCACTCTCACTCAATGATATATAAAATATAGAACTAAAGGACCTACTTTCTATCAATGGAATAGATTAGTTACTATGTCTACTCTTTCTCTCTCAATGCATGCTTCACATGCTTTCACTAAATATGTATGTAGCCATATACTATATGATTACTAGCCCCAACTAGAGCATTAATTGAGGGCATGGTACACCTCTACATATTTTCACATGCCTCATGTTTATCCACTAGAGCTCATCTATATATTAAAGTAACTATCACAACTTAGTAAAAAAATGGGCATGCATAACAACCACTTTGGTGTCCCTCTCTACTAACCCATCCTCCTAGGCATAATCAAGAATATGTCATGTCAACTTGTGAAACACTAAATCTAGGGTGTTCTTGTATTTGTCATCACTTTAACCTACACATGTACATGAAGTACATAAGTATCCTAATCACATAAAGATATAATCAACTATACATAGAATATGTAAACACACTATATTAACTTACCATCAATAAACCTAAGGGATTATACCTCTAGTACATTCTTCATTATAATCCTTCCTCTTGAAAATAAAGGTGTTTATCCATGATCCCTCCACTAGGATATGTAGGCATTAGTCACTCCCAAATCATCTATTTCTAGTATATCAATATTAGGGTCATGATCTATCAACATAACATGACATAACTTTATAATATAAGACCTCTACCTATTACATGGAATTGTAGGTGCTTGAGAACTCCTGAACTATATAACTAGTGTTGGGGGGATGTCATTAACTAAACTAAACTAGAATTTGACCTGATCATATTAAAATTTCTCATATCCATTGACCTAATGGTCATGTATCCAAAAACTCATTTTAATCTATCTTAACTAGGTACTATCCTCATGTCACCCCTCATAGCCCTTATAGGGCCTCTAGATAATATCCTTTACTATTAAAATATCTAACACCTATCGACACTACGTAGTGATTCTCCTAGGCACATAACCCATCCATGTCCACCTCTCTTCAAATGACTATGGATGAGCCCAACCATATTATATGTGCACCACTAGATTGATCATAGATATATGCTCACATTCCTAATAATGTAATAATGTTGATGCTCTGATCCCTCCCTGGCACATTTCCTATGTGAAATGATATAGATCCCTATATAGGTGAGCTAGCATCATCTTATCTCCAGAGTACATAGTACGATGTTCTTATATATATTTTATTTATCTCTTGCATCTTATATTAAATCAAAACCCCACTCCCATCTATAGCCATAAACAAAGATAACAAAATATCTAAGAACTTTTATAGTTGCAAAACCTCATTAGTAACAATCAAAGTCAACAATATGTCATTGAGATTCCCTATGATATGTTTACCAAATACCATATAAAATAAATATCTATAATCCAAATGTATGGCCTAAGTACCTATATCCTCCTACATTATATCTTTTTCCCCAACTAATAGGTAATCATAGAAATCAATAATTACTCTAGTGTAATAGTCATTTCCCTAGTCGGTAACCATAAAGTGCATATATTTACATCCCATATCTCACACAATGTAGTCAACATGATCTTATACTAAGGCATATGATCCAAGAAGGAAAATGGTCTCAAAAATGCTCTCTCAATCACAACCATCTAAACATCTACTAGGAGTAGACCCTGTAGGGTCTCCATCTTTTTTCTAGTATGATACTCCCTCATACAAGCATCAAATTGTAAAAGTACAACCAAATCAAGCATAAATGATACAAAAGAATTAAAACCAATAGAAAATAACACACATAAAATATCAGTTAATAATAATCAACATCAAAATTTAATCTTACTAGGCACTAACAGTGCAAACAGGATAGTATCACTACATAGTAGCACCACATCCTTGACAATAATGCCCAAACAAAGATAGTAACACAATTTTTTCAAAATAGGTCCTAAAATGGTAGTTTTTCAGTAAAAATAAAACATGTAGTATAAATAATTAACACCATCAAATAGTTTGGGTTCCTTACTAGGTTAACCTCCTCTTCAACCTGAATCTGAGCCTTAACCTCCTTATAGAGGCTCAAGATAGCTCCCATCTCCTCAACATATATATCTCAGTTAGAAAAATAATTTCTCTCAAATCAAATACTCTAAATGAATTAAAAAATTAATTAAATTACCTATTTAAATCATTCTTACCCAATGCTACTTTATTAAGCTTAACCTTGCATGCCATTTTTTTGTACTAATACTAATCCCTTGCCAACGTGATATATAGAGAATTATAGCTCTGATTTACAAACTGTTTCTTACATGTGTGACTTGCCATAAATATGAAACACCACATATTTGTGAAAATAATATTATAACCACTTTTAAATATAAAAAATGACAAAATTGATATCACTATAATTCAAGTAACAATAGGAAAAAAATCTGTCTAATTACATATTCAATTATCAACTCTATCACAATAAATACAATATCCAAACATCAAACAATATAACACCTACTAGTTAAATCCAATAAAAATAATCACTACCATTTTTGGTTACACACCCTCACCATAGCCTAAACTCTTTTGCCAAAGTGGGGGTGGGGGGGGGGGATATACACATATTTATTTAGACATACATAGTTTCATACACACACACACACACACACACACACACACACACACACACACACACACACACACACACACACACACACACACACACAAAAGTCTAGATAGATATTCTAATTCACAAGATCTCAAACATTCAAAAACACATGTATACACATATATTCAGATTTAGATGATATAAAATATATAGACACATAGGCTTACATAAGTATTAATATATATAAACACACATGTATACACACCTATTCATATTCATAAGTTATCAACCATATAGATACACATATTTACATAGTTATTAAGCTATATAGACACATAGGTTAACACATGCATTTAGATATATAGACACATAAGTCTATGTAAATATTTAGATACATAGGCATTCAAATATATAGTCCATACAAATATAAATACATAAATATATAGTTTTAGCTTAGGCATATTAGTTTACTTAGATATTCAAATACATAACTACATTGTTTAGATATCATCATTAGGGAACATGATGTAGTACACACATCCTTGGTTCCCATTTTTAGAATATAAAATTACACTTTGTATTGTAATCAGTATTGTCACCATTATTTCACCAGTTTGGGTCATAGGACCATTTGCAATGGTTGATCCATAACATTCCACTAGACCCAGTTGATATACTCATATTTAATCTAGATATCAAAGTGGGGGTAAGTGAGCCTTGTTTATCAACACATTTAGTTTAAATACTTATATTCAACCAATATATTAGAGTCAATTAAAGTGAGCCTTTTTTCTCCATACATTTAGTTTACATACTCAAATTTAGCCAAGATACTAGAATGGGGGAAAGTGAGCTTTGTTTTTCCACATATTCAATTTACATTCTTGGATTCAGTACAGGGGGCATCCACACCATGGGTTTCCTCTTCAAATATTATACTCCATATCATACCTACTTATCCAATAAGTAGAACAAATCTATATTAAATTCGCGTAGGTAAGTATAAGTACACAATCTTCTTTGTCTTTTACTCTATTAATTTCATTTTATTACATTAATAGAATAAAAGATGGACAAATGTAAACACCCTAATTTGTTCAAAAAATAAAAAATACTATGTCTCTTATTGCTATTTCACATGAAGGTATTTCTAAGTAATATAAACCCCATCATCATGATCATTTTGAGTCTTTTGATCTTTCTTATGTCTTATTTTTCCTTATTTGTGACACTCCTAATAGTCAAAATTGCCTTTTCCCAGTCATAGGGATCCCTAGCCTACCTTTCCTATTTTTAGATATATTTTAAGCCTTAGGACATAGGAACCACATGCAAGATAGTAGAACCAAATGATGATAGTGTCAAATTATTGTGCTAGTGTTTGATGGGCCTTTTCTCCTATGTTTGAGTCCTAAACCCTATATGAGACTTATATTCTCTTTTTTATCCCTCGTTCATGCTTTATCAAACAATGAACAAGGTATTATGCTCAAAATAATGTTCCTTATATATAAAGAGCCTCAAAAGGAATTTTTCATCTAGCACTTACTATTTTGGCACATAATTGTAAAAAAATAATCAATAGTATAGCTCAATACTCTAGACATTACTCAATATTCACACCTAAACATTACATGATTGATCAAATAAGGGCCTAATAAAAATTCATTTTAGCATACCATGTAAGTTGATGGTGCACATTACCTAAGGGAGAACTAGATAGGATATGAGAACCTTAGCATTGGGGTTAATATAGGTAATAACTAGGATAATAGGGGTTCTACTCTACATGATCATAATATCCCACAACCTAATTTTTCCTTTCCTTTTTTCATTTGATTATTTTATTGTTTGATATGTGTAGGTATTCATTAAGGTTTTGAAATAGAATCAATCAATAAAGGGACACACGAGAGCACCTAAATGACATAGAACTACCTATAGGACATCCAAAACCTCCTATAACTTCCCCAAATGTTTTAAAAATCATCTAAAAGAGGGACATTATTTCCAAAATTAGAAATTAATGATAGATGTTGCTAATGTCCTTATATGGGCACTACTATCTGAAGCCAAATTTCAATAAATAATTAGAAGATGAAAGGTGCCTACCTGTTTGTCCATCTTGCTATAGTGCCTTGATCTATATAAAAGTATATTTATTTCCAGATAAGCATCCTTTATCTTATTTTCATTCTAGATTAACAACACACCCAACCCTTTAAATACATAGGAATTATACCAATAAAACCCAAAAAGGTTAAAATAGTAGACGTTTGAATGAACACCATTAGAGAAAGGGGATAGTGGGTCTAATGTGATAGACTGGAGATAAACACCTTTGTATGGGCATGCTAACTACATACTAATAATATGAGGCATGATCAATCCCAATGTAGTTTTCCAAATTATGTGATATGTGTGAATGTCTATGAATGCTATAATGACTGAGTGTGAATGCATAAGAGGATTATTACATCTTGATTCCTTGCTAAGAAAACTAGTTGATTGTCCATGGATATTTATAGTTGAAACATTTGATTTGGCTAAATTTTGAATAAGTTTTGAGATATATGCTATTATGGGATAGTAATATATTACTTAGGTTACATATTTGCATTGTTATAAGTTAGTTGTAGTGTATGTGTTTACATTACAAACATGTTGATGTGTTACTTTAGTTATATTTTGTGATGTATGTATATTATTTTGATATGGTCTAACTACCTACTTGTTGTGAGGTTGACGTAGTAGAACTCATACATCAGAGCATGATAGAGGGAGAGCATCATCGGATAGGGTGACATAGATGAAGATGTTAGAAGATGACAAAGAAATCAGCTAGAACCCTACACATACCATAATAGCTATTACATGTTAGAATGTATAAGAAATAGTTTCCACATGTGATTATTTATTCTTTCATGAAGTAGTTGGTTTTCATGATTTTCTAGTATAGGTTGAATGAATTAATGGAACTTATTTTGCATTATTAACATGTTTGATCATTAAATGCTAGTAGAATGTGATTTGCATATTTAGAATTATATTGGATTATTGATTTATGAATTTAAATATTAAATTCCTATGGCATTAGAAGGATTCTAATTAAATTAATAAATTACATATTTTTATAATTAATGTTCAAAATAAATAAAAATTAGAAATTCCTAGTAGGATATTAATAAAATAAATAATTAAAAAAAAAAGAAAAACCAAAAGGTTAAATACATTAAATATTAAAAAATAAAACAAAAATAAATAAAAAGAGAAAAAGTATTTAAAGAAAGAAAGACTATGCCCATTTTTGGGCATCTTAATATGGAGATGGTCTAGGAGGGAGGCATATCATATTGAAAGGAGATCAATAGAGAAAAAGACCTTGATAAAGTCAAACTAGTTTAGCTCAGCATTGTGAGGTAGGCAATGTATTATGTTATGATTGAATTATGTGAATTGTTAACTTTAAATAGGTTAAAGAAATTAAGGAATCATAAGTCAATAAATTGTGTGATTAACCTATAAAAATGTAATATAAATTTATAACAACTTATATATGGAGTTATTCAAAAATACATAGTGTACTGACTAATAAATGATAGATACATAAAGTCCTACTATGATCGATTATACCCTGTAATACATCAGGTGATGGATATGTGTACCAACCATAATATACTAATTTATATTACCATTAATATACAAACTTGAATATATATATATATATATATATATATATATATATATATATATATATATATATATTCAAGTTTGTATATTAATGGTAATATAAATTAGTATATTATGGTATACCAATTTCATATATAAATACATGAATTGATATTATATTAAATAGGACATATTATAAAGATAATAAGCAAAGTATTAAGACATGTGGCTCAAAATAACCATGTGAAAATAGTCAACATTATAAGATTATATATATAGGTTATTCTTGGGAGAAGGATATAGAGGTATACCAATTTCATATATAAATACATGAATTGATATTATATTAAATAGGACATATTATAAAGATAATAAGCAAAGTATTAAGACATGTGGCTCAAAATAACCATGTGAAAATAGTCAACATTATAAGATTATATGAACCAATGATCAAAAACTTACTATATGAAGTGGATCGTGGTCTATGATTTATGTCTTAATAATGCAAAGGAGATGTCACAAAAATACAATGGCTTAATGTATAAAAGTAGTGACTCTTGAGCAGTGACTTATTTTGAAGAGAAGTGACTCCATAATATTTATTTTAGAAATTCATTTTTACATAGTAGTGACTCATTAATTCACAACAATGACTCATTAATGCATAATAAAAATTTCCACCATGTATTGGAGTGATATTAAATTATATAATACATATCACTAACCTAGATTTACAAAAGGATTTAAGCAATGATTTGCATATTACGCTTATACAACTATTTGTATATTACAAGTGATCTAAGTATGAAATCATAACTAAAATCATTAGGGCACAATAGAAATGAAATTATAACTAAAATACATATAGTGAGTATATGCATATGACATATCAAATTATAAAAGGTTCGAGTCTCGCACTAAAATCAAATTGAAGTGCCTCATTGGTAAAAAAAATTTAAAGGGCATAATTTTATAGAACCTATGTTATTCAAGCAGCTAAAATGTAGAATTGGTTTTATGGTTGTATAGAATAGTGTTATATCCCATCCATTAGTTTGTTGTTATGTAGACTAGCATTATATCCCAACTTTAGCTTCATGGTTGCATTAAATATTATAGTATTATAGAAGTTAATAAAATTAAAAGAATTTACAATATAGAATCAATGAAATACTTAACAAACCTTACAAAATGTGACAAATGCAAACACTTCCTTCTGCTGATAGATTACTAAAAGTATTTGGATTATTTTTACCAAAATGATATTATTCCACATATCATATTTATGAGATTGTAGATTGAGTTGCATGGGACTTATGACTTACACCTTTAGAAAATTGAAGGATTTGGTTGGAGGAAGTGAACCTATGGGAAAATGGGGAGAAAACAATATTTGTACATGCCCATCTATTCGACAATGACTTATGTTAATACAAAAGTGAACATCTATGGTGTGATAGTGAAGTATGAAAAACCAAAGCCAACCTAAAGATTTGGTAAGATTAAGCATGATATTTATGTGATTTTATATTTCTAGTTGAATTTGTATCCCAGTCAAGAAACATGTCCTCACCTTTTTGTGTGAAAATTAGGTAATTCATTTTTTAGGTACAAGGAGACTCTTATTGAGCCATTTGGAGCCATAATTGAAGCATAAACATTACAAAAAATTATTTTAAAGTACCTATACGGGTCGTTGACATTTAATGTTTTGATATATTATTATATATAATTATAATAAAAAAGGTGAAAAACTATAAAAATAACATTTGTGTAGGTGGGCAACAATAAAGAAAACATTGTAGGCTAAGCAGAGGCACTGCTATAGTTCAATTTTTTTTAAAGATGGAGATGAACATTGATATAGTATTTGATGTACATTGGTATGAAGATTGAGATTTAAATTGTAACATTGATGTAGTATTTTATCCCCAGGAATTGTGAAACCATGTCAACATGAACATAAACTTATAATCAAGTGTAACATCGTGTTCATTCAAAACATAGTTAAGAATATGGGAGATTATAAATTAAGACATATAAGTGAATATTGATATAAGATTTACATATCGTAGGAGTAATTACATATGATGAATTTTATGATGTACAAGTACTTATATATAAGAACTGTACCTATAGTTAAATAAATGGTTAAAATGAGTCATAAGATGTTGGAGGGACCGAGACTATAATCATCTAAAAACATTATTCTAAAAATGGAATCAAGTTGTTTAAATGAAAGATTATGAGATAAATTAGTTAAGATTTATCTAATATTTTGAAAATATAGTGACTGATTTATTGTTATATATTTACATATAGTAATGAAAACTTATGTACAATACATATCAAGAGTATATTAATATATACACATATTTATAAATATATATCATATAATAGAACATCATGATGCGTGCTTATAAGTAATGTTTCTCTTGAATTATAGTATAAAATTTAAACATATGGTATACCTAGGTGGTATAACCCACACTTGCTTGATTACTAATTATGATTATGAGACATTTGGTTTTCAAAATTGTGAGACTAGTTGTTCATGATTGAGTAGTATGCTCATGTAAAATGAACTATGATATTATGAGATGTCATAGAGTAATAAATTATAAATGTATGTTATACATAGGTAGTTAAAATAATAATTTTTATGTATAGACTCATACCTACATTTGATTGAATATGTGTATGCATGTTGGTTATCACTATGAATAACATATTTTGTGATAGTTAGTAGGACTTTGTTTATGTATGCATACAACTCTTGAGATTATAAATAATGATAGGATAGAACATTATTTTGTTTCATGGCATCTATGACATGCTTTGTTATATCTAGTTATTGGAATAGATGCCTATGTTTCCATGGATTTAAGACTACTTTATTACAACTGATTTTAGAAAATTAGTAGTTATGTATTAGGACACTAGACTATGATGATATGGGTTATCATAGGGCCCAATATGTTTTAGAAACTAATTGTGATAATTATAATCTATAGTTAAGTGTGTGTTTTACCTAGATGGTATAAACTATAGTCATTATTTCTAGTATGGGATAGAAAAAAATGTGAGATTCATTCATACATTTGATGGAATAAATGTATGTTTTTTTTTATTACTATTATGCTTATCATGTTATATGATATGATTGATGGTAAGATGTAAATTATATTAATATTTTGGTTATATTATGTTAACCAATCTCACATTGTTGATAATAAGTAAGGAGTGAGATAGACTTCACTGGCTTACTACCATCAAAATGCTAGATGAAGGCAATATAATCAAGTACTGTGTATGAATTTTGGTTGATATATAGATTACTATTATTTATTATTCTTGAAAATTTTGGCTAAAGTATGTTTAGTGAGTCATTATCATTAAATAAGTATGATTTACATGTTTATGAGATATATTAAAATAGAATAGGTTTTCTGTGACACACCATATGTTTAGTTTTAGACACAGTACAACACATAGGTACTTGCTTGTGTCTCTGGATTATCGTACCATCACTATCTACTCATCTGTGAAGGGAGGAATATTCCTTGATGAGATTAGTGTGAGGTATCATTCTTACCCCCTTAAATTTTTCCAAAGGTTGGTTTATCAAGTGTATCTAGGGTGTTAGTTATAATCAAGGTTTGGGTAGGTGAGTACATAACATAGTTCATGAGTTATGAATAAGAGATTCCTACTGTATTTTGATCGCTTAGATATGAGACTTCAAGAATGATTACATCCGTAGTAATCAAGTTACCTCTACCATTTATGTTTTATTTTGTGAGTGTTTAAAAATCATGGGATGCTTCTCACTTAAGTATATGTTCTTTAGTTTTGTGTCTTATATTCACTAATCTTAAGAGTGGGAATCCTATAAGACCATTTTTAGATTGGCACCACCTAGTGTAGTGGAAATTATCCTGATAGTGGAGTATAGTAATTTTTTTAGGACTCAAATGTGTTAGGATATGGATAATGAGTTGGTACCTCATATGTTTATGTAGACTTGGGAAGAATTTTCATCTCTCATAGTTATCATAGAGGTGAGTTGTCACTCCCTCACTTTCTTTTGACATCATTTTAATCCCACTGAGAGGATGCATATTTTCATGATGTTGACTTAGAGTATACCTTAATGAAAACTTGTTTTTGAAATGTTATTTTGACCTTAACCCATTGGGTTTTTGGGATAATGTATTCTACTTTTTGTTGAGATAGAAGTTGTAGGATTTGATCGATTGATGCATTTTTGTGGTTAGTATTTTTCTTTCTGGTTGTGGAAATAGGTTTTGATACTACACTTACAAATTTGGTATGTGAGTAGTGATTCAGTAACTTGGGTTATAATATTATATTTATAACATGTGAGGGTATTTAAGAGTTTTTTTTTTGACAAGTTAGATCACTATTTTCCACTTGTGACTTCTTAGAGTCACTAATTTATCTAATTTTTGTGATTTGACCACAAAGAGAGGCAAAACATGAACTTATATTTATTTTAGATTAAGTTCTATAAGTTGATTATAATTTTTATATAGTATTTAGCCTTGATTAGATTCATGTTATTCTCTCTCTCTCTCTCTCTCTCTCTCTCTCTCTCTCTCTCTCTCTCTCTCTCTCTCTCTCTCTCTCTCTCTCTCTCTCTCTCTCAAATCATATTGTTTTGAAGAGTTATTTATGTACCTTTCGGTGGGAATGATTAGGTTATGAGATGTGTGGAAAATCTTGCTAGTCTAAAAAGGATGAGATAAACTTTTAACTTGTGTTCTAGCTGAGCAAGTAAGGAGACATTTTATCATTTATTTATTTTATAAGGTCATATAGATGGTGTAATCCTTGACCTTTGTATGTTATGATAATTTTAACATTATTTCCTCTTAACTATAAGCATTAAAGAATAGGTTAAGAGGTAAAATATGATACTAGTTATGTTTGGCTAGTGGAAACATAATACAATTATAGAATGATTGTATATTTTTCTTTTATATAGATTGGTACATCTAGAATTATCTAGCATATATTATTGATTTCTATGATCTATTAATATGAAACTGTAATTCTTTTAATGTTGTGCACATTTTAGAGATCATTAGGTCATAGAGACCTAAGGGAAGAGTGGTGAATTATGATTGGGAGTACTAATATATGGGAGTGGATCCTATTTATTATCATATTGACTCTATAGTTAATGAGTTTGGATCTAATAGATAGAATTGTCAAATCTAGGATTTGATAGATAGACTTGGAAACTTCAATCGTATGGCCATATGCATGTATACTATGGAAAATGTATTCCTTAATTTTATATACATTAGAAATATAATATTTCTAGTTCCTATTAATTGTCATACTTTCCAGAAGATCTATGTAGTAGTTTAAGTATTGACATGATATACTTATCAACATCTAGATAGATTAGATATGGTATCGACTTATATACATCATTCTTACCATTCTCCCTAAATACTTTTCTCTAAAATGAGAAAAACACTCTCTAGCATAGAGAGATCTATAAAGGGGCTAGAAGGATTTTAAGAACTCTCCTTGGCCATTTATTTTTGGATCTTATGATGATCTCATGTGTTTTTGGGAAGTTAGTGAAACTTTTACCAAGATATGTGGGTCCCTTTGAGTTATTAAAAGTGGTTAGTCTTATAACATATAAGCTTGTATTACTAGTTCTAGACATCATGCTGGTCATGATAAAACCAATCAGAGTATGCAACACTCATAAAATTTCTTTGCATAATAGGGAGATGTCATAGAGCAGGGTTTTGTGGGACCAATACTCTATTAATAACTCTTTTGGGAGAACTATAATGAGTTCTACAAGTGAATTTAATATTTAATTGCTTGATTTAATACTTTATACTATGATATTTCTCTATTGAATAATGTTTTTAATTTAGATTTTATGTTTGAATAAGAGTCATCTAAGATGATGGCTAGATTTAGGGGGAAGGATGTTACATCCCAATTTCTTGCTAAGTAAACTAGTTTACTATCCATACATATTTAGAGTTGATACATTTGATTTGGTTAATTTTGATTAACCTTTGAGATATATGTTATTATGGGACAATAGAATATTGCTTAGGTTACATGTTTGCATTACTATGAGTTAGTTTTAGTGTATGTGTTTACATTATGACCATGTTGACATGTTATTTTAGTTATAATTTATGATGTATGTATATCACATTGATATGGTCTAGTTATCCTCTTGTTGTAAGGTTGATGCAGGAGATCTCATTCTTTAGAGCGTGATAGAGGGAGAACATTATCAGAGAGGGTGACGTAGATGAAGATGTCAAAAGATGATAGAAAAAATGGCTAGAATCCTACACACATCATAGAAGCTAACACATGCTAGAATTCATAATAAATGGTTTACACATGTGATTATTTATTATTGCATGAAAAATTTGGTTGTCATTATTAGCCAGTATATGTTGAATGGATTAATGAAACTTGTTTTGTGTGATTAACATGTTTGATCATTAAATGCTATTAGAATGTGATTTGCATATTTAGATTAATACCAAACTATTGATTTATGAAATTAAACATTAAATGTCTATGGAATTAGGATGATGCTAATTAAATTAGTAAATTATGATTTTTTATAATTAATGTTAAAAATAATTAAAAATTAGAAATTTCTAGTTGAGAGGGAAAAATGGAAAAAAAAAGGAAAGGTCTAAATTTGGATAAAAATAAAGTAAGATATTAATAAAATAAATAATAAAAAATAAAGAAAAAAATGGAAATACATTAAATATTAAAAAAACAAAAAGAGAAAAATCTTTAAATAAAGAAAGAATATTCCCCTTTTTAGACATCTTAATATGGAGATGTTCTGGGACGGGGGGATATCATACTGGAAGGAAGGCAGTAGAGGAAAAGTCCCTGATAGAGTCAAGCTAATTCGGTTCAACATTATGAGGTAGGCAATGTATTATGTTTTGATTGAATTATGTTAATTGTCAACTATCAATAAGTTAAACAAATTAGGTAATCATAGGTCAATAATGTATTATGTGATTAACCTATAATATTGTGTAAATGTTTAATGAATTGTCTCAGGAGTTATTCAAAAATACATAGTGAAATGACTGATAGATGATAGATAAATAAATACATAAGTCCTACTATGACTAATTATAACCTATAAAATACATCAAGAGATAGATATGTGTACTAACAATAATATACTAATTTATATTACCATTAGTATATAAGGTTGAATATAAATAGGTTATTCTCAGGAGATAGATATCCGGGTATACCAATTCCATATAGAGATACATGAATTGCTAGTATATTAAATAGGACATATTATGAATATAGTAAGTGGAGTATTAAGACTTGTGGCTAAAAAATAACCGTGTGAAAATATTCAACATTATAAAAATATACTAACCAATGATAAGACTCTTACTGTATAAAGGAGTGGTTCTTGGTCCATGCTTTATGTCTTAATAGTGCAAAGGAGATGCCACAAAAATACAATGACTTACTGTATAAAAGTATTGACTTTTGACAAATGACTTATTTTGAAGAACATCAACTCATTAATATTTATTGTAGTGATTTA
The DNA here is from genome assembly GCA_037957365.1 of Torreya grandis. Taxonomy (NCBI): domain Eukaryota; kingdom Viridiplantae; phylum Streptophyta; class Pinopsida; order Cupressales; family Taxaceae; genus Torreya; species Torreya grandis. Next base: position 1,094,444 of record JARHVA010004050.1, on the reverse strand, counting down.
TTTTTACGTGACTTATTAATGCATAACAATGATTCATTAATTCACAATAATGATTTACACCATTTATTGGAGTAATATTAACTTAGATTATGCATATCACTAGTTTAGATTTATAAAAGCTTTAAGTAATGCTTTGTATATTGCACTTATATAACTCTTTATATATTACTCATGATTTAAGTAAGAAATCATAACTAAAATCACTAGGGTGTAATAACAACAAAAATTTAATTGTAATACATATAGTGAGTATATGCATAAGGCTTATCAAATTATAGTAGGTTTGAGTCTCACACTAAAGGCAAAGTGAAGTGCCTCATTGGTCAAAAAAAATACAAAGGGTGCAATTTAATAGAGCATATGTTATTCAAGAAGCTGAAATGAATAATTGGATTTATGGTTACAGAGACTAGCATTATATCCCAACCATGGGTTTTTGGCTATGTAGACTAGCATTATGTCCCAAATTTAGCTTTGTGATTGCATAGAATATTATAGTCTTTTAGAAGCTAATAAAAATAAAATAATTTGGAATTTATAATTAGTGAAATACTCAACAAACCTTGCGAAATGTGACAAATACAAACACTTCCCTCCATCATTTAATTCTTGAAAGTATTGGAATTATTTTTACCAAAATAATATTATTCTACATATCATATTTGTGAGATTCCATATTGATTTTCACTGGAATTATGATTTAAACCTTCAAACAATTGTAATATTTGGTTGGAGAAAGTGACCCTATGGGAAAATGTGGAGTAAATAATATTTTTACATGCCCATGTGTTTTGCCATGATTCATGTTAATACAAAAGTGAACATCTATAGTGTGATAGTGAAGTATGAAAAACCAAATCCAACCAAAATATTTGGTAAGGTTAAGCATAAAATTTGTGTGATTTTATATTTCTGATTGAATTTGTATCCCAATCAAGTAGTGTTTGAAAATCAAGTAATTCATTTATTATGTACAAAAAGACTCTAGTTGAGCCATTTGGATCCATAGTTGAAGCATAAGCATTATAGATAATTATTTAAAACTACCCAAATGGGCATTTGAACTTTAATGTTTTGATCTATTATTATATACAATTACAATAAAATCGCTGAAAAGATATAAAAATAACATTATGTAGGCGAGAAACAACAAAGAAAACATTATAGGCTAAACAGAGGCATTATTACAATTAAAAGTGTTTAAGAGATGGATATGAACATTGAGATAGTATTTTATGTATATTGGTATGAATATTGAGATGTACATTGTAACATTGATTAGTATTTTAGTCCCAAAAATTGTGAAACCGTGTAAACATGAATATAAAATTTTAACCAAGTGTAAGGTAATGTTAATTTAAAACATAGTCAAGTGTATGGGATATTCTTGATTAAGACATATAAGTGAATATTTATATAGTATGTATGTAGCATTGGAGTACTTACATATGATGCATGTTATGATGTACAATCACTCATATATAAGAACTATACCAATAGTTGAATAAATGGCTAAAATGAGTCATAAGGTGTCTGAGGGACCGAGACCATAACCATACAAAAATAATCTTCAAAAATGTAATTAATTTGTTTAAATGAAATATTATGGGATAACTTAGTTATGAGTTATCTAAAACTTTGTGAATATTGTGAATGATCTATTGTTATATATTTATAGAAAATAATGAATACTTATGTGTAGTACATATTGAGACTAATTTTAATATATACAAGTGTTGTGACACATATATCCTATGATAGTGCATCGTGATGTGTGATTATAAGCCATGTTTATATTGAATGCTAGTATACAATTTAAATGTAGGGTATACCCTAGTAAAATAGCCCATACTTGATTAATTATTAATTATGATTATGAGACATTTAGTTTTTGAAATTATGAGATTAATTTTTCATGATTGAGTAGTATGCTCATGTAGAATGTACTATGATATTTATGAGGTGTCACAAATTACTATAATATAAATGTATGTTATACCTAGGTGGTGAATACTATAATTGTTATATCTAGACACACACCTATGTTTGACTAAATAAATGTATGCATGTTGGTTATTACTATGAATAACATATTTTGTGATAGTTAGTAAGACTTTGCGTATGCATGCATACAACTCCTGAGAGTATAAATAATGTTAGGATAGAATATTAATATGTTTTAATGGAATTATGACATGCTTTGTCATATCTAGTTGTTTGAATAGAATCTTATGTTTCCATGGATTTAAGACTACTTTATTATGACTAATTGTTGAAAATTAGTAGTTATATATTACAACACTAGACCATGATGATATGGGTTATCATAGGGTGTGGTATGTTTTGGAAAATAATTGTGATAATTAGAATCTACAATTAAATGTGTGTTTTACCTAGATGGTATAAATTGTAGTCATTATTTCTAGTATGGGTTAGAAAATAATGTGGGATTCATGCATACATTTTAAGGAACAAATGTGTGTTTTTCTTGCTACTTTTATACTTATCATGTTATGTGATATGATTCATGGTAGGATGTAAATTGTATAAATATTTTGGTTATATTATGTTAACCAATCTCACATTATTGATACTGAGTAATGGGTGAGACAGACTTCACTAGCTTACTAGCATCATAATGCTAGATGAAGGCAATCCAATCAAGTGGTGTGTATGAATTTTGACTGAGATATAGATCTCTATTATTTATTATTCTTGAAAACTTTGGTCAAAGTATGTTTAGCGAGATATTATTATTTCACAAGTATGATTTACATGTTTATGGGATATCTTAAAATATATATGTTTTTCTATGATATAATGCATGTTTTGTTTTAGAAATCATACAACACACGGGTACTTGCTTACCCCTCTACATTCCTATGCCATCACTATCTACTCATCCATGAAGGGAGGTACATTCCCTAATGAGATTAGTGTGAGGTATCATTGGTATGTAGTTGGTGTGGAAAAGTGATTGCATGATGCTCTCCCTCTAGCCATTAATAATACTTTTCAGATGACACTTAAGATTGCCATGGAAACTAGCGAGTCTAGGGAATTCATGCTCTAGGGAGACATGTATCTTATTAATGTATATTATATTATATTTTATTTATTATTGAAAACATTATCAAGATGAGATATAATTAATATTTATTTTACATTGATAGAAGTGGTTATAGGTATGTATCAGTTGTGGCTGGTTAATTGTAATCACTTTATATATTTGTATTATGATGTAGCATGCTTCATTTTCAATTATCACACTTAGAGTAGTTATTATGATATATTATTAGATTATCATGGTGTAATCTATTTATAGTCTGTTGAATTAAAAAAAATCACGTATTTCTAGGTAGAACCTAGTGGGGTTGTTACAAGAATGACTTGGTCACCATTTGAGATCTAGATACCTTCTATAGGACTAGATTATTGAATATATGGGTTGAATCAATATAATATCAAAATAATTATGATCATTTAAATAATATGGAGTGGTATTTTTGTGTGATTTTATGTGATAATGTCCACCTAAAATTTAAGAGTGTGAAAGTAGTGTTTATATAGTGTTCCCATAAAAATGACTTGGGCGGGTGACTTACTAATAGGTCTAGGCCAACCCTCATCCTCTTAGAGAGATGCAAATTACTTTTTGGAGGGTTTAGGGACCTAAATAATTAAGGTATTATGCCATTATGTCTCTCATACAGTGTTTTATAGGCCTGGGTGGTAGTTTTGCTACCATATTACTAAAAGTGGATCAAAAGACCCCCTAAGATGGGTCATGTTCTATACTAATGGTAAAGTGACATCAAGTGGACATCTAAGAATTAAATGGTTAATTTTAATGAATATATCTTTTTATAACCTTTTCTAAGAGTATTTTTCATGTCAAAGACAATATTTTTGAGGGATAGAATTTACCGTCTTCTCATATGATGAAAACACCACCTTGTTTCATAAAGTAGTCCTAAATAAACAATATATAACCCCTATGTAAAAAAAATCAATTGAATTTTATCTTGCATAATGTTTAAGGTGGATACAATATTTACCAATCACATGAAAAAAAATTAATAAATTAAATAGAACTTGTTTTATTAAATACCACAATATTAGATAATACAAAACATATAACCAACAAATACAACCCTAAATGTGTCCCAAATAACCATGCCATTGTATCACATTAATTCACTAGCATTACATATAAAATTCCATTTCCTACATTAAATTTTAGAGATGGCAACATTAGATTTGTTCTTGATGTATTTTAATTATGTTTTATAAGGAAGCCTACCATTTAAATTGGCAAGGAAACAATGTTTAGAACTGAGGTTTTACATCCATATTAGAGTTGAGTTAGAGACTCAAACACATAAAATGTTATTTCAGTCGATCATTAATATAGTAAATTATTAAATATGACATTAAAAATATT
>JARHVA010004050.1:1070000-1087500 GCA_037957365.1 Torreya grandis | reverse complement strand
AAAAAGTTAATGCATGAAATTAGCTTTTATTGAGTTGTATGGTATTATAAACACCTAAACGTAGTCATTAAATAATTGACAATGGTTATTCTAGGCATGCTTACCCTAACTTGATCTATTCACCATTTCAATAACTCATAATATATAAGATAACCTTCATTGTTTTATAATAAACAAATATAATATATACATCCCTATTTAAATTAGATTTATCCATATTTAACCCATAGACTCTTGTTATACCTATACAAGTATTATCTCATCCTCTAGGACAAGTCCACACTATAGTCTCATCGACTAGTGTGGCCTTGTCTCCTACTCTCGAATGGTAACTTTTTAAATTAAGACATTACACAATGACTCTCACATATTATAGGATGGGTTGGCAAAATTATTCTAAATATTATCCTATAAAATCACATCAACGATAGTCATTATAACTCCCACTAAATCTCTATAGTAAAAGTACTTCAAATTAAGAAAAAGAGTACTATTTCTTGGTATTTCAAATCTAAATCATGTTATCATAGTTAATATATAATTCATAATATTGTTTATTACAAATTAAGATTATATGTTATCAATTATTTTAATAAATAATATAGCTAAAGTCATTCTAGTTTCATATTCATAGATCCATAATTCATCCTAGGAGGTGAAACTTCATTTACTTGAGGCCCATTTGGGATATGTAGGAAGCACTCACTCACAAGATTTTATTAAAGACATCTTGGATATCCTTGATAACCCATTTTTATCCTATTTTATTATCTCATTTATATCTAATGCATGTTCAATATTAAGTTTTGATATTCTATGGTCTTATACATGGCATTATCACATAAATATCAATATTTAACCTTCATAAATTGTTTCACAATCCCAAATTAGTAAATATGTAATAAAATCAACAAAAATGTGACTATAGTAGCTAGTTAGGGTCACACCATGACCTTGTCCACCTCCTACAAACTTGTCCCAATAAACTTTAAATTATTGTTTTCTAACAAAGCTATATTTTTTTGGTCATTTCATATATTTTTCACTTCCAGATAGTTTTCATAATCAATCATATACATTTTTAAAGGGACACACTCTAACCTTAATCAAATTTACAATTTTTAACAAGTTGTTAATTTCTATAAGTTATGTAGTTTACTATATTTAGATATCAAATCCACATATATTAGTATATTTATTTCATTAGTTTAATGCAATCACTTTAATTCATATTAAATTTGGGAGTGTTCAAAAATATTATTATATTATATTTGATTGTGTCATTTCTCAATAGTGAAAATGTGCATCCTCAACTAGAATTGTATATTCATGCATATTATATAAAAAATTGATACATCTATGAAATTTTGAGGATATCACTTCTATTGAATGAATCCAATGTCTTACCAAGAGTAAATTATATTATAACTATTTAGAGACAACTTAAAAATTAGTAGAGGTTGCTTTGGGACCTAATCAAAAATCCATGATAATAGAGCCCAATATATTTGAAGGAATGATATATAATCTTTTTTTAGGTTACTAGGAATTTTTAAGATCATTTTTATTTAATCCAAATTTATATATGAATTCATAACTATAAATATTATTCTTCAACCATTGCCAATCAAATTATGTTTAGCTATTTGTCCATGTATTTGGATTTGAATAAATAATGAAAAATTATGCTCAATGATATGCATGAGAGGTAAACCTTCTTTATTGAAAGTAATAGTATGATTAAATACTTGAAACTATTCAAGATATAAGAAAATGAAGCTATATGTGTATGCATTAGAATAATTTTACCTTGTAACATTGTATATAATTTATCCTTGTAAGCTTGTGTCTTTTGTAATAACTCTATTATCCAAATTTTTGTAGAGGTATTTACAAATTGGTCAATTATATCATATTACTTAGGTTGATAAACTTATATAAAATGATTTGGAGTGGGAGGAACATTATGGGTAGGATGCTTGGATTGGGGAGGTAAAGGTGGCTCTCCCCTTTTGGTTTGAACAACATGCACATAAGATTCTAGGTTGATCTATGAACCAAAAATAGTAATAAGTTGATGAATAGTAGTTTGAGGTCATGGAAAGGAAATTAAAAGAGCTTGTGTACATTATGTTTGGCATCAAGTTAAAATAAGAAGAAATTAAAATCAAATATTATAAAAATAAATATTAAGACTTTGAGTTTTATTAAAATATTGTTTTTTGTGATTTTTCAATGTTATAACAATGTGAAGTACCAAGTAGTTGAGATTGTTCTAAATAAATATTTGGAACATTATCAAAATTTATGTATGTATATGTTATATACATTGCATCTTGGCCATTCAAAAAAAAAATTCTATAAAATACATAATCTTATGTAACAGATGAGAGACACTTTCATTCATTGAACTCATTATAGAGATGATGCTAAACTGAATTAAAAGCAATGGTAATAAATATGAATACATAGCATAATTATAAATCAATCAATGTTAGTCACTTATAACTAAAATAAAAGAAAATAATAAGGGTGTGAGGGTGATATAGGAAAGAGTTTGAATTATTTTAAGGATCTAAAATATACTTCTTTATTTGTTGATCAGTGTCATCCCAATGTTTCAAAGCACTAACTACAGAGGTTACTCCATTCATATAACTCACTAACCCAGGTTTTGAGGGTATAATGAGAGTAATTTCTTTGGGAAATACACTAATTTTAGGTGAAACAAAAATTATATGGATAAAATAGAGTTCCTATTCATGTAAAAATGAGACCCTAGGTAGTATTTAGATACTATGAGGCATCTGGAAACTAAACTTCATATTTAGTTTTGTACCATGGCTATAATATTTAAAGTAAAACACTTGTGTCATAGATTTTATAAGCATATACCATGTATTATTTCATGGAAATCACTAAGTCATTTTAAAACTATCCAAACATAGTTTATAAAATAATCAAAAGAAAAATGAAAGAAAACATGAAATAGTTTTATGTATAGGTGACACTAAATTTCAACCCAATGTAAAAATAAAGATCTTCAGTGTTATATTTTATTTGAAATGATAAGACAAAATTATTTAGTGTCAGATCAATCTAAGATCAAAAAATTTGAATCATTATGTTTTAGATTTATATCCAGGGTTGGATTCTATTTTATTTTAGTGTCAAAAATTTATATAAAGATAATGGAACTCTAGAACAAAAATCAACAATCAACAAGCAATGTTCAAAATAAAACATGAAATAGGTAAAATCTTTAACCTTTTTAAATTTATATTACTTATATAGTGAAAATATGTCATAAAAATAAGGATATATTCCTCATCCTAATTCATAATAAATATCTCTATCCTTCATAATATCACTCCTTTATTATTTCTCATAATACTATCTACGTGAGTTAGTATTATCAACTCACTTACAATATTACATAAAAAAAATTATTGTTAATCACCTACCAATATCATTACTAATATATATTTTTTCTAAGATTTATTTTTTACTCACATCTTTACAAAGAAGGAACTTTATTATATTTAACATATTATTTTATTTCAAAACTTTATCATACATTTATTTATAATGATTGAATCAAGAAGATAGGTTTTTTAGTTTAGTATCAGGGTTACATGAGTTTCTTTCCCATAAACATTAAAATAAAATATAAATCCAAAAGTCATGGATTAACAATATAATTTTCAAGGCATTTGACATTTGACCATATAAAAATCAAACTTTTTATACCAAATGTTTTTTAAAAACATAATTAAACCAAAATACAGTTTAAATATCTATATACCAAAGAAACCAAAATAGGAGAAACCAACCTCCATACTAAAAAACACCAACTATTTCACATTCCTACTATTACTCAATAAATATTATCTTGATTTCTTTCCTAGAATTATCAACTACCAAACCTGATTCCTTCACCCTTGCTTTCTTCAATGGCTTAGGATATTGGACCTTTTGAACATGAGTGTACTCCACTATAACTAGGCAAACCAATTCCAAACCTTTATTAGACCTTGAAGCCATAAAAATACCATATTTAAAACTTTCATCTTTTTTTTTTAGTTTACCTACACTATCTTCTCTTTCCTCTGATCCCACTACCATGGGGGCTCTTTAAACAAACTTGTCACCACACCATACGTGTTAGGGATAGTATCACATTAGTGCACATATTTTTTTATTTACTATAAGGTAAATAACTATTTACTGAATATTAATTATTGTATAGAATGTTAGTAGTTAGTTACATTGATGTATTAATAATATATCACATATAGTTAGCTGGTTAGTAAAATATATTGTTTATAGAAACAATATATTTTACTTATACATGTATCTCCATAACAAGTTAGTGGTTTGTGCGAGATATTGGTGGAGATTATATCTCCCCAATTATAGGAAATACTTTTCCTATATAAACTTGGTAATATCCCATATAAATAATTATCAAAGTGTGTGAATACAATATACAATAGAATATTATTATTTGAATTATTGTCTTAGTATTTGATTTTATGACACAATGTATGAGGTAGATCTTGTGAAGACTTTGATAAACCCTATCATCTGGTATTAGAGTGAGATTTCTCATGAAAGGATAGGAGAAAAATAGGGGTAATTGATTTATTCTTTGCCCCTATTTTTCACCTATCATTCTTTCCTCATCATTATTTCTTCATCTACAACAAATAATTTTAGATGAGGAAGGAATGATTCTTGAATAGATCATAATCATTATTTGAAATTATTGAGAGCATTATTTGTTAAGGTAATGTATAGTTATCTAAATAGTCACTGCATCAAAAATATAATGCATTTGGCTCATGTGTCCATTCTCGCAAGATTTTATTTTTTAAAGAATAGTTCATTCTTGTGGATGGTGGTAGACAAAGGTGATGCTCATTGTCTAAACATTGTTACATTATTTCTGTTGGTGTAAAGAATTTTTAAGTGAAGTGAGCTAAACAACTATTTTGATATCAATGCTCTTTTTTATTTCTTCAACATATGGAGAAAAACATGCTGATAGTTTCATAAAGATGTTAGAGCTTTGATCTACCTTCTATGATCAATTGATATCTTAGATCTCTAAAATTTTACATTAGATTCTCTGTTTGGTGTATCATATTTAAGATATACTTTCACTACCAATTCATAGAAAACATCTCATCCCTTCTTCCAAAGACTCAAAAACTTGGTGATCTCTTTCCACATGATCTGGTAGCATGATTCAAGCGAGTCTAAAGGTAAAATATCTACCTCAAATGTTCCATGATCCTTGATATCTCACACATGCTTGACATCCTACTTGACAAAATTGATGGCAAGGATGTATCTTCTAACTCTCTATCCTATCACATTGTAAATCTATCGATTTACACATTCTACCTGACTCAACAACATCATTGACCAAGCATGAGCTTGCTACCTATAATAATTTTACCGAACCTGAAGCATTTCTTCCACATGTGCATTCTACCAACATTCAGCCATCATTCTAGTCCATGCAAGCTAAGGTGTCTTTCAAGTGCATCAATTTTTAGTCTAAGAATAGTGAGGTTATCTTTAGTTATAATTACTTATTTTATTATTGAGTCTTTAGTGTATATATAACATTTGGTTATTTAGTGTAATTTTAAACAATTCATTTCTAAATATTATAGACAATTATCTATTAAAGTCATTTCCCTATAGGTATTTTTTTGAGTCTATTGTTTTAGATTAAGGTAAAATCAGGTTTTGAAGGGGCCCCGAAACCCTTTAAAGATCAAAAAAGATTAAGCAATACAAACCGCCTAGACAGGAAAACCCACTAAAAATAGTAACTAAACCAAGTTTTACATGGACCTGAAACCAACAAAATAAACCAGTAAAAACTCCCCAGGTTTTACAAGGACCTCATACCTAAACAAGAAAACCAGGCTCAACGACCTGAAACAAGAATCCAGGTTTTACAGGGACCTATAACCTTAAAAAATCCATGTAATAATAGATCTACAGATTACAATGCTACGTAAACACAAAGAAGAGTTTAAGGGAGCCGCATGAATGTCCGCCCTCTGTCCCCTACCCCAACCAAACATTCAATGAAACAACCCCCAGAACCAGCACTGCCATCACCCAATCCACCCACCCGATCATCTACCCATTCTCCCCCTCTGCTGAACTCAGAGGAATCACTGCCTTGGCAATCAAAATTTCATCAAAGACGTCTAGAAACACTTCTACATGAGCCACGACCCCACAAATAGAAGGCGATGGTGAATAACCAGATCTGGTAACCACCCCTACAAAACTTATCTTCAAACTTGACCCTAGGGTAACAGCAAAAATAGAGCTCCACCTGATTCACTATCATCACCATAATTGCCACCACAGGGATCCTTACCAGGCATTCCCCATAGTTGAACCCTCACCACGTGCACTGGTCAAATATCTCAGTAGCCTCCTCTCCACGTGCTGGTTTTGACATTCCAAATAGGGAAACAAAGTTTCCCCCATCACGCAAAAAAGGATTTTCATTTCCACCCACGTTCTACACAAAAAATGCACTACCTAAAATAGACAGTGCCACCAACAAACCCTCGGATCCGTCGCCACCACCGTCCTTTCCAACCACCCATACGTCTGCAAGATCACCCCCTCTGCATAGAGGACTCACCGCCATGGCATACAAAATATCACCAAAGAAATCACCGATCTGCTCAAGTAGGGTATTGGTCAGCACGGCGGCCACAAAACAGGAAATCGAGGTAAAAAATAGATCCGCACAAAAAGAAATAAACTTTACAGTGCCGCGCATACACATACAAAGAAGGTAATGAGGGGGTCGCACAGACATGAACCCCCAACCCTCCTCCAAAAATCGCCATGATAATAGATCACGGTGGCCGCACTCCATCACCGCCCACACCTCACTACACCATCCATGCTTGGAACTCCCTGCTCGCGCCCTTCGCCATGGCTACGATGGCTGGATGCGCGCAGGATTTCATAACATTGTTTGAGTCTATTGTTAATAGTATTTATAACATTGTTTAAAAGTTATATTGTGTAATTAGTGGCTTATTGTCATAGTTATTAAATTTTGGTTTGATATATTTAATTATATCAAATGAGTCATATTTTTTAATCTATTTATGAGTCCAAGTGTTTTTTAGAAATCTAGTTTATTCAATAAGTGGGTCAAGTTATAGTTATAGTCATATTACTTTGTCATCAAATATGTCAGAAGTTATTTGGGACCATAGTCAAATTGTCGTCAAAAATTGAAAAGATAAATTTATGTTAAAAGAGTATTTATTGTATGTCAAAATTTTATAGGAATTGCTATTACCAATATCAATATTAGAGTGAAATTAAAAAATCAAAAGTGTCGATTTAAGTCTTGTCATTTTGTTAATATTGTCAAAATGTCTAAAAATGTTCAAAAGCATAAGGACACATTATTGCTTGTACACGATGCCCAATTTATGCAATTCTAATATAATAAAATATAAAAAAATCTTGAAGATGGATATGAGGTCGATACCAAACCTGAGAATGCTCGACTGTTAAAATATCGGTGCTTGATAATAAGATAATACATACAACACTTAAAGAATAAATCTCCGTCAGCGGAGTGAGAAACTTCATCTACTAGAGGAAGGAGGAAATGGAGGCTAGAGGTTTTAGAGCCTCTAGTCAATCACCAACAACAAGGCCCTTAATGATTTGGTGATATATGTAGTATGGCGTGCTTTTAATTTATGTTGTGTTCTTGAAAAATAAGAATAAAAGTACGTTCTTGTTCAAGTATTGAAATAAGTGAGCTGTCATTTTTGTATTTCCCTTTGAATTAAAAATAGTGATGAGATCTAAAATAATTTTGTAGCATTAGTTAGGTTCTTGGTTATCCTATAAAACCTTCTAGATGTTTTGGTTTTTGGTTACCCACATGTAAAACCGTTTTGTTTGTTTGTAGATTGGTGGTAAACTGAGTGTAAAACCATTTATTTGTAGGTTGTTGGCAAACTGAGTATAAAACCATCTAATGTTTGTTGGTTGGTGGTTAGTCGAGTGAAAAACCAATATTCAAGTTTTTTAAGAGTTACAATATAGGGTAACTGTCATGTCCCCTTTTTCATGGACATTGACAGTCTTGATGATTAGCCTATTATGTGACCTTCGTAGGCTAATAGGATGGATAGAGGGTCATAATGGAGCTTGGCTTGACTTTGATTCACAGAATTTCTACATTTGGTTTTCATTCAGGCTTTTTTGGACACATTTAGCTTGAGCTCCTACTTTTTAGGGATATTTGATATGCAACGAAGCACCTTTATTTTGGTATGGTCATGTGCGGAATCACTCCCTAATTCACCAGCTTCGATCGGTTCGAGGATCCGACATGTATTGAGGGAGATATTAATATTTGATTGATTTAATCAAATATTAATTATTTAGCCTATTTTAAATTAGAAACCCTAATTCTAATTTAAGAAAACCCTAATTAGGGAAAGCACATCTTTTTGAGGGTATAAGGGTTTCTCATGGAGGCCATTATTGATTATGTATGATTTTATTATTGATTTTTATATTGAAGAATTCTTCTGCGAAGACTGAGCCAAGGGTTCCAGGATTCCATTGCAGTGGAGAACGTCAACTCTTCATTGTGTGCTATTTAGAGGTTGTGAGATATCAACTAATTTATTGCCAAATTGAGAGATAGCTTCATACAGAAGTTATCACAGAGGTTTACAGATTTGAGAGGTAGCTTCATACAGAAGTTATCACAGAGGTTTACAGATTTGAGAGGTAACTTCATACAGAAGTTGTCACAGAGCTTTCCAGGTATTTATTTTATTAGGTTTTTGATTCAATAAATTATACAGATATAGATCTTCTGTATTAGAGCCATATACCTTCAGATCAGGGGTCCAACAGATAGGTTGTGATTTATTGGAGGCCGTACGAAGTCTGTACAGGTCCGTACATATCCACTAGCTATCGACGACGACAGTATTATCGATGACGGCAGTATTATCTACCGATGACGGCAGTATTACCGATGACGGCAATATTATCTACTGACGATGGCAGTATTATCGACGATGGTAGTATTAGCCACCGACAACGGCAGTATTACCGACGACGATGGCTGTGTTTTTACACAACAACCCAAGCCGTTCCAGATTCAGGTTTATTTCCAGATTTACAAAAGACCAAGGTTTTGAGATGATATTTGTATTACTTTATATGTATGATAGAGGATTTCTATTGTAATCATCTGGATGAATAATATGATCATTGATTTGCCAGTTAGGAGACTATACTGTGGTTTATTTGTTTATTTGAATTTATTCTCAAAATTGTCTTTGTTCAGAGCTTTTGTCTATTTATATTCCCTATTTGAAGGGGACATTACAGTGGTATCAGAGCTTTTTATTGATATATATCAGAGTTGTGTAGAGACAAAAAGAGCCCCTAAGTAAGGGACATTACAGTAACATCTTCCCATTCTTTTCACTAGGACGAATCTTAGGGATAACCTAATGTTAGTGCTCATATTTATGTATTTACCACAAGGTAAATTACTATTTACTAAATAGTAATTACCGAATGGAATGTTAGTAGTTAGTTATGTGGATATATTAATAATATATCACATATATTTAGTTAGTTAGTAAAATATATTTTATATAAAAACAATATAGGTTACTTATACCCATATCTCTATTAATGGGTTAGTGGTTTGTGAGAGATATTGGTGGAGATTATATCTCTCCAATTATAGGATATAGTTTTCCTATATAAAATTTGTAATATCCCTATGAATAATTATCAAAGTGTGTGAATACAATATACACCAGAATATTATTGTTTGAAATATTGTCTCAATATTAGGCTTTATTACACAGATTATGAGGTGGATCTTGTGAAGTCTTTGATAAACCCTGTCAATGTGTGAGTCACTTTTTCACATTCATCCTACCTGATGACCTCCGATGAGCTCTCTACACCTCTAATTGCAGAATGGAAAGCAACAGATCCTACATAAAAGGCATGGCTATACCCCTATAATCCTCCTTCCCTTTCACCCCTTAATAGGATTCTTCAGCCTCTTAAGCGAATTGATTAAAGACATAAAAATTTCTTCTTGAATGCGAAATAATGATAAAGGAACATGCCCCAAACCATCCTTACATGAAAATGACAATTCTGGAAATAGTCATAAAGGTAATGAATCTAAAGTCGACATCAGACCAACCCTGTGCTTAGGTCAAATAAAAAATTCAAACATTTTCTTAATCCACTTCCTCTCAAAAATAAAAAGACACATGTTGTTAACAATAAGAGATGTCAAATTAGAGTTAAATCACACCCTTTTACTCTCAGACATCACCTCCAAACCCAAAACAACCTCCAAAGCATCCATAACTTCTAATACAGGAAGCTAGAAAAAATTTATCAGCCTAGTTTTGGTTATATTTCCTGTGAACCCCATCTCCCTAGCTTTGGCCCCTCTTAACATTAACGACCAACCTAATGATTCCTTGAACTTAGGGTCCATATTGTAGAATGAAACTAGACCAGCTAACAAAAACCAAAATTCAAATGTGTTGTTCATATCAAAGATAATTATCCTCTAGAGTTATTTAAATGAAATTCCATTATGGGTCCATCTATTCTGCATACTCTCCATAAATACAAATATTAGTATCACTATCATCGCCCAAACTTAAATGCAAAGCTTACCGTAAAGAGAAAACCAAGCGGTCACCTCTTTTACATATTTTTTTAATTTTTATTAAAATTCAATAAAATTAAAAAATTATAGGTCTAACCATTTCCACCCCCAAACAACCACTCCAACCTTCCTTAATGTTATCAACCCTAAAAGCCTATGTTTGATCAATTCCCACATTGGCAAGGAAATCTGCAACTTGATTGCTTTCCCAAAAGCAATGCAAACATTTCCACGCTTCAAATTAATTTAGTTTAGGCCAAATAATTGCAAGAATATTCTACAATTCTTAGGATTTAGCCTTTTGACCTTTCAAGGCCTGAATAACAACGTGAGAATCCCCTTTGATTTCTAAAAATGATTTACCACAATCCAAAGCCAACTTAATTCCTGCTACAAGTGCCTAAGCTTTTGCTTCATTATTAGTTTCATTAAGCAATTTTAAAGAGAAGGCTCTTATTAAAGATCTACTATAATATTGATTATGCTCCTAGCCTTTGAAGCTTCTGGATTCCCTCTACAAGCCCCATTAAAATTTAACTTAAACAAACCTGATTATGAAGGAGTTCAAACTGCTTCATTTATTTTCCTCTTATTATTCTTATCTACTATTGACCCTTTAATGGGAGATTAAAAAAAATGATTATACAGAATAAGATACAAACATATTAACTATGAAACAATAAAAAATAATAGCGACTACTATACTAAAGAGTCATAAGATTTTATCAAACCCAACTTAATAACAATGACTCTTGAAATTCGAGACAACGAAAATTATTGAAAAATGAAACTATATACTACATAATACTAACTAATAAAAATATTAAAAAAACTCAAGACACATTTAACATCACTTATTACATCACAAAATGACGACTCTATAACTAAATTCAAACGAAAACCATATAAACGAATTAAATAAAACATAAAACTAACTTAAAAAAAAGAGTCTACAAAATTATCGTTGACTTAACATAAACTTAAACTTTAAATATAAGTATATTAAACCTAATACCACGTAATAACGCAAAATAAAAATAAACTCAGCATAAAGTGTTCTTATAAAATCTAAAAGCATAGCATATAACCTAAATAGAACTAATATCTATAAAAACTTTAAAACCTAACACCACTTACCATAGCTAAAACCACACGGTTTAAAAACATTAAATAATAATAATAATAATAAAAAAAAAAAACATAAAAACACGTTTATATATGGCGCATGGTTGATTTTTGACTCGGTGGGTGACATGAAGCAGGCAAGCATCACGGCACATTGGAGGAATGTTGAGGGTCCCAAATGAATACGGATTTCTTCTTGTAATTGGTTTCACCATTACATTTTCAATGACTCTCTGCGCATAAACGTGTTGCCTTTCAATACGTTTCATCAAGGATATTGTGTTCGATGTTGGCTGCGAGCTCAGTCCAATAGGTAGGTTAGGTGTTACGATTCGTAGTAGGAGGGCTTTGTTGAGACATTGATGGCTGGGCTGTGGGAGAAGATGGAATGTCGTTTGGAGGCTGTGGTAGATGAAGGGCATGAAGCTCACTGCCAAGGAGTTTACTGTCGAAAATACCGAGAGAGAGCTTGATTATGCTCATCAACGTGGCTAGAGAGATATTAAGGATAATCTGTATAGTCGTTGAGCCGAGGTCTGAACTACGAACTGAGGTTGAGTGGTGCCAAGGATCATTTCTACCAATGAAATACTGAGCTAGTGCCGAGTTGAGTTTTATGTGGCTGGTTGTTAAAAGGACAATGTCAATTAAATTTCTACCAAGGAGAATTATGATACACCGAACATAATGCGTATCATAATGTAGATCTCAAAAAGAGATCGTGTCGAGAAATCATATTACAACTCGTGGACAAATCTCACAAAGGAAAGGACTCGCCGAGCAGGGTCCAATGTCAACATAGTTAGCTTGATCAATGCAACTCGAGAGGCCGAGTTCATGAAAAGACATGAAAATCTCAAACCCTCAAACCATAAATGTAAATCCTCAAATATCTATTGCAGTAGGGTTGCACCTAGATAAAGCCTATGGTTTTGTGTTTATTTTATATTTTTCTTCCTCAAATTTGAAACAAACCCAACAACTAAGAAACCTACAATAAATTTTTTTTAACGTAAATACTGAACAAAATGGAATATAAAGTACGAATATAATCAAAAGAATGGAAGCAGAGAGGAGAATTCAGGGAATGGTGATTGTCAAAAAATATGCATGTGGTCTTCATTATAGGTTGTTGACAGTGTGAAAGCAGGGTCGATGGACAAAAATAACATTTGTACTATATAGTCATTAAACTGTTTTGATGTTCAAAAATGAATGAAAGTAAAATAGAAAGGTCCAAGGGAACCTGCTTTTATACTAAATGTAAAAATTGCTCTATATTGAATTATTTTTTCATTATGAAAGAGCCAAACACTCGGATGTGAACAACATGATTTGAGGGTCAATCAACTTCAATTATTTTATTCATATGAAATTATCACATATATAATGAAAATATCTCCTACAAACAAGATCTTCCTCATCATAATCCCTGATTAATTTCTCTATCCCTCCTGACATCACTCCTTTCTTTTCTCACAATCCTATCTACATGAGTTGGTATTATCAACTCACTTTAAATATTCCATAGGTATAAAATTATTGTTGCTTTCTTATTAATGTTAGCACTAACCTATTTTTTCCTAATAAAAACCACCTCAAAACCTGCAACTAAAACAACTACAAAGGATAAAATTTTCAAAGTTGCCATCAATTCCTCAATTTTTTTTCAAAGCTCTTATAATGAAATGTAATCAATCTTCCTCCACCATTGGAGATCAATATGCCTAATAGTTTTTTATGCCAATGTGTATATTGACTATCATAGATGTATTTAGAATTATACAAAGCTTAATCATAAGACTCAAGATCTCATTGATTTAGATATCATAGATATCGATACACCTATTTAAGATGCCAAGCCGTAATAAAATGATAATCCAAAGTTTAAAATCCATAAGGATTCTTTTATAAATCATGAAGCAAATAAAAAGAATAATGTTGAAGTTAATTATACATAAAATACTCATCCTCTTCTCTCTGCATATGGGCATACACTTGATAACATTATTTGCACCATTACAATCAAATAAACATCATCTACTATGATCGCATTTTATAATAGTGAAGTTGTTGATAATGATTTTGATAGATATGCACTTTTGATTTGACCTTATGTTAACAATCAATCCATCCATCTTGTCATGATAGATAACAGATTAAGTTAAAATGTTTACAACATAGCACTCATTCATTGTCTTGGTTATACAGAATAAAATTTACAAGATAATTCTAGACTTGCCAAAGAATTTTATGGGCTTACACAATATACTAATGGGTATATAGTGCTTCCCTTACAATTGGGACCTCTCATAGTGCCCAATCCATTTTCAATTCTACCAAGTACAAGGGTCTTTGATATGATATTAATATGCCCTTGCATATAAAATATTTTATTATTACCTTCTATAGGGCATAAATGCCTTAAATACATTCAGTATAATCAAATGGTCAAGATTGAAGGAATCCCATATGATTATCATTAGAAGCAAATGATATATACTTATTCTATGGAATAATAATCAAGTAAAATTATAGATATAATTCCTTCTAAGCATAAATTGGCATATCAAAATAGATCTCCATCTCCTAAGGAAAAATAAGTTATTCAAATAGTTTATATAACTATTCAAGAGTATCTCCCAAATCATATTTTAGTTTATAATGAACATAAAAATATTAAAAAATTGTTTATCCATGATCTTATGAGTATTATATAGGTACATATGAGTATTTTTTAGTTTGTTTCATAGTATGGTAATTCCTTGTAAGCATAAATTGGCATATCAAAATAGATCTCCATCTCCTAAGGGAAAATAAGTTATTCAAAGAGCTTCACCATATATGTACACGTACATATTTTTACATATCCTTTTCCTACGCTTGAGTGTACATATTTACACGAGAATTTGAGAAGTGATTTATAGGGTTATATTACAACATATGGCCCCCATTCATATTTAGAGGCATCTAAAGTCTGCACTCCTTCATCACAATAAATCAGTCATTCATATCAGGCCATGGGTTATACATACATACCCATCACTGATATCATGGGTTAGTTAATTCCATTTTACTTTTACATAGTTTATTTTTTAAAATTATCATTGTTGATTATTATATAACTTAGCTAAGAAAGCCATGGGTTATACATACATACCCATCACTGATATCATGGGTTAGTTAATTCCATTTTACTTTTACATAGTTTTTTTTTTTTTTAAAATTATCAATGTTAAGTATTATATACCTTAGCTAACCTTTCTTATAACCATTCAGATTTAATTTTCCATTTGCGTACTTACCCTCTTTATTTGTAAACTAATTTGAACAATCTAAAACACTTATTTAAATTGTACTTCATAACCTACCATTTAAAATATTATGGCACTCAAAAGTCCTCATATTGATAATTTTTACATGAACACATTTAATCTCTTCCCCATTTTAGGAGCATGTATATTCATGCATATTTTACACATTTTTACTACATTACTATGACTCAAAATTACATATATATTGGGGGAAACATTGCTTACATTACATCTTATCATGCAATGTTTTTAAAATTTGTTGAGGATTATTTGAATCCCTTCTACTTCATCTATTTTAAAAATTTAACTTCGTGTCCCTTATTTTTAAAATCTATTTTAGAATCCATATATTGGAAAAAGTTCAAAATAATACATATATTTGAAAAAAATAAAAATAAATAAGGATCTAAATGCAATTTCAAATGTTACCAACTTATATATTTTCATATGTTATTTATTCTATGTTAATAAAATAGTAAAGTCTATATTTCAATACACAATTCTTTTCATAAAGTACTTGATTGTGATACATGGAATATTTCCACATTAATCTTTAATTTTAAGCTTCCCTAATTACCCAATAACATTGGTAAGGTTGGGGAATCTATTTCTTCTCCACAAAAACTTTTGTAGGTTGTATTTATCATAAACTCTTTACCATGTTGAGATACACATCATAAAAATATATTTATACTCATTCATATTTTTCACATTTATTACATGAAATATGAAACTTCTTAACATTTAAATTTGCATATATGATGGAACTCTTTTAGTATTATTTGATACATGTTATGATTTACATTCTTATTTTCTTAAATGATACATTTGACTTGATTACTTACTATGTGTATCAACCTTGGATTTATATGTTCAAATTATTTCTTGTATGTAATCCTTAATATATTTATGTGTGTCCCTTGGCCTTGTGTGCTATGCAACATTTTACATATCCCTTGCATGTGGTCTCTTTGGTCTTGTGCATAACATTTTATGCAAATTACATGACATTGTCTGACAATAATTATATGATTTTTTCTAGATAATATGGTTCTATGATTCTTATAATCAATTTTATATATTTGATTATGATGTCATGATTCATTTCATCATCACTTATCTACTATATTATTAATCTAGTGCCTTTATGTATTATGCTTCAATGATATATCCTTATAACATATGTTTTATTTGACAATTCAGTGTTATATTCCATATTATGAACCTAGCTAATTTTAAACATTTAAAGTGTTATATATTTCACATATAATTTAATTTGAGATAAGTTACTTGTAGGCTACATCTCTCATTTCAAAATTGGGGTGTCACAATGGGCTTGATTAGAACATTTAGGCTTCATGTGTAAATTTTTGAATTTATGGAAATATATAGTTTTCAAATGACAATATGATTCAAAATTTTAAAATGATGGGGCATTGTGGAATGCAAATGCAACCATAATTATAGTTTCAAATTAATCAAATAGCTTCAAAACTTTCAAAGTTGATTTTTTTTTCAAATGTGGAAAAATATAAATGTTTCAAACTGAAAAGTTTCAATTACAATTTAAAATATGATTTTAGTACAATATAGATACAAGGGGCATAATATTCATTCGTGTTTACATTTTTACTATGGCATTTTCAATATTATCAAGTTTCAAGTAATTTTTTTGAAAAGTTTCAAATAGAATCTAAATTTGTATGTACAATAGAGGTATTTGTCCCAATTGTAGGTGGGTTGCATTAAATTTAGTGACACTAGACGTCTATGTTTACAATTATTCAATGTCTAATGGGCAATAGTTCATGGTTTCACCCATTTAAATATTTTACAGATTCATGTGTATATTGAAATGAGAGTTGAAGTATGAAATCCTTCCAACTCAAGAGCATTCAAATGTTTTCAAATTGTGAAATGATCACTTCTAAATTTTCATAGTTCAACACTTCTCCAAATGTCTCAAAAATGGGACACACTCCACCATATCCAAAGTTACAAGAAAATTTTCTCACATTGTTCTCTTTTAAAATTATAAGTAGCAAATTAAAAATTGTCAATTATCAATATTAGTAAACATTAATTTTCACTTGAATTGTAAATCACCTCTCACAATCAAGATTTGTATCTAAAAACAAAGTGTGTATACACAATGAGGTTAAAATATAATTTAATCCAATATTTTCATTTCATGCATAACTATTTAAAAATCATGAAAAATTTAATATCATTAAATTAATTATTAATTTCTTGACAATGTTTATTTTTAGCATCCTTATCCTCACATAGTCTATTCACCATTTCACTAATT